>WNGS01001104.1:11257-59685 GCA_020271785.1 Procambarus virginalis | reverse complement strand
GTAGAAAATCACATTTCTGTTCGTTTAGTTTTCATGTTGTGAAACAATTACTAGTTAAGTTTGGCAAAGACATCCCTGGCATACAAGACCCATTCGGGTCCCAATTTTGCACCGTGCTCCCACACCCAGGCTCGTTTACAGGGAGGCCTTTCTGGTACACCAAATCAAGAAATTACCACCAACTGGATTGCGTGCAGTAGGCCTGCATTGGTGTGTAACCAGGGGGGAGGGGAGGGATGTAATCCTATCTGATGGTGAGAAGTAAAGCAAAATAAGAAAGAAGGAGTAGGGGAGAAGGAATGGATGTGGGGGGATAGAACATGGATAAGGTTGAGGGAGGAACTGGGGGGTAGAGGGAGGTGAACAGGTATAGAAAACGGAGTGAACGGTAAGAGGGGAGGCAGGAGGGAGAGAAGGAAGGAGTTGGAGTTGGAAGAAGTAGAGAGAAAGAGAGTAGAGTAGAGTGAGTAGACTGAGAAGATTCTATAATGTTATACTGATGTTAATTACTTTAAAATACTACTTTGCTGTCACCACCTGTCATTCTAATCAAAATCTTAATCCCACTTAACCACTGCACTGCGCAAAGCGCCTTTAGGCACTCTGAGAATTTGTGTTTTTTTTCTAATTAGGCTATATTTTAATATTTTTTAATGTTTTCATTACTTTGTGTTTTGAAATGGAAATAGTTGAGTGTGGAAACTTTTTGACATTAACTTTACCTGGACATTTATAAAAACAACAAAAATATGTCCTTGAAAATTGCACTAAAAAGTTTTTGTCGAAACCAGGCATGCAGTGCAGTGGTTAACACTTTTGCTTGGCAACAACTCAGCATTGAGTCCTCCGTTAAATAGAGGGAAGTTCGGTAAGGACTCAGCATTGAGTCCTCCGTTAAATAGAGGGAAGTTCGGTAAGGACTCAGCATTGAGTCCTCCATTAAAATATTTGCCACAAATCCATTTTTTTATACAATTTTTTTGGACTGATTTTAAACTGTGCGCCGCATTTAGTTGGCCATGTGGCATGTGGCTCAGCCCATGCCATAGGCCCACTGTTTACGCTCCACTGTTGTGACCGGTGTCGCCTCCCCTCGCGTCTCGAACGTGTGAACATTTCGGCTATTTTCATGAAGGGTTGACCCTTCAGGAAACGTTTTCCTGCTGCAGGTGGAGTGGATAAAACTAATGTTCCAACCTGTCCTCTTAAAAATAACATCACTTTTCGCTGGTATGCGCGCTATGGCCAAATTTGGACGTAATTTGAAATGAAATCGACTCACAAAAGTGACGTACTGTTCCGTTTTCTGTTTGAGTCGTCCATCTTACTCGGCCAGCTTAGAAAGGGATTCTTTCCATTAATGTTTTTCATAACATTTTGAAACATTATGAGAATTTCCTGCCCACCTAACCTATCAGAGGACCCTTAACTTACTGTTGTTGAAAAAAAATCCCAAATTTATATTCATTTTTTTTCTTTTTCAAATTACATCCATATTCGGCCATTCGGGCAAACGGCCAAAATCGACGTTCTTTTTAAGAGGACAGGTTGAATGTTCAACCCATGTCATGCTCCACAAACAACATTGAATTGCAACCCATTCTCGCACTTTCGTATAGTCAATATTGACTTATTAAATACGTGCATATGTGACATACTAAACATACTAGTTTACCTTGAAAAGGTTCATAGAAAACACCGACCTTACCCAACCTTCTTAGTACAGTATGTTAAGATAAGCATCTTATTGGTTCGTAATTACAATTATTACTTAACCTATTATAGGTATAGTTTAAGTAATAATTGCAATTACGAAGCAATAAGACACTTATCTTAACATACTAAGAAGGTTAGGTAAGGTCGGTGTTTTCTATGAAGCTTTTCAAGGTAAACTAGTATGTTTAGTATGTCACATATGCACGTATTTACTAAGTCAATATTGACTGTAAGAAAGTGCGAGAACGGGTTGTGAATTGATAAGTACAAAAAGATTTAGTTTTTATATACAGTACAACCTCAATTCAGCGTACTATATGGGACCAACCCTAGTGCGTTGGATGCATTGCAAGAGGTGACCTTCAGGAGGCATTTGCGTCGTGTCTTTTTTTTTTCTTGTGTTCACTAAAAATGCATTACCATATTATGTACTGTACCTATATATTATTGCCCTACTAAAAAATACTTAGTTACATTTATTATTTACCTTATTGTTGGAGTTATATCTATCTTGAAGTCTCATGGAGTTGTGAATGCTGTACAGTAAATACGTACTGTAGTGTATTATACCATTAACACTGTGTTTATTAAGTAGTTCTGCTGTATGTTGAGTACTACAATATAGTTTATGAAAACTATTGTACACAAAAATTACTGGAACTTTAATTTTAACACTATGTACATACTTAAATTTAACACTTGTTCTAACTGTTCAAGCCACACACGATGTGCTTAGATGATTGCATCAGCTTTGCTGGTGTTCGCTGCTGCCGTGGCTTTAGCTGCTTCTGAGCTGGTGCTGGCTGCTGTTGTACCATTGCTGGGTACAGCTGTGCTCGTGCTGGGTATGGCTGTTCTCATGCTGAGTACGGCTGTTCTCGTGCTGGGTACCGCTGTGCTCGTGCTGGGTATGGCTGTTCTCGTGCTGGGTACGGCTGTGCTCGTACTGGTTGATTTTCTGCTACAAGTTCTTGCAAAATATTGCTTCATTTTTGGCATTAATAAGGCACCATTAGTAAGCCCCTGAGACATTTTGTTGTATAACAATACAGCTGTAGTAAAAAAATGGTAAATTCCACAATTAAAGTATTCTTCCACCGGCAGTTAAATACTGCACATCAATTGCAGACAAAGCTAAGGGCACTGGGTGCATACTGTACGAATGCAGACTAAGTCTATACGTACACCCTACAGTAGGCTGGTGTTTAACCCTTAAACTGCTAACTGTTCAATAGCAAACATCCCCAGGGCGCTCAAGAAAAAAATTGTTCCGAAAAAATAATTTTTCTTATGACATTGTTAATTAGCCTTCAGGAAGCACAAAAATCCAAATAAAAAGTCTAGCTCTTGTGGTTTAGCTGTAGTGGCCTGGAGAAGTTGCATATTTTTAGTTGAGGTGCCGCATAGGAATAACTTTGTTGATTTATTTTCATTGTTTCTCTATTTATTTAGTTTTTTCATGATATCAGATTGTATTTGTGTGTCAAAGTTACTGTCTATTATGTAAAACTTTGAAAATATAAGTATGTATGAATATACAAGTAAAGATATAAAGACACCCACATACTTATTCATAATAATACATGTATATATATTTTAAGCCTAAATCTTAAAATTGCATATAGCACACATTTTGCCTCAAATATATACATGGTAATCACTCATTTACTGTTGCTAAAAGTTTAGTGTCTCCTCAATGGCTGCCCTAAATATTCAGATACTGGATGGTGATGTTGCCAAGCAATGGTCATCATTTTCTTACAAAGGCCCTAGAAGGAAAGTGAGGGACTAGGGATTTTTTTTTCCAGTTGGGGGATGGTTACTGGTGGTCTGAGGAAGCAGATGTGAGTTCTATGTATGTGTAGGACTATTTTAACTTTTTAATATGCAATGATTTGCGCCGTTTTGTGACAGTTACTCAAATCATACATGTATGTATTGCGCTGTTTAAAGGTTAAGCCAGATCCAGTAACATAAATTTCTCTCAAATATTTGATTTACGTCAAATTATAGAATTTTGGGTTATATATTTAGTTTAGCAACATTATTACGATAATAAGAGCTATAAAAAATACTTATTTCAGAACTGATTTAATTATTTTATTATTTCGAAGCTGTAGGTCACTGAACTGTGGCGACAAAATCGAACAAAACACGCATGGTGTTGTGTGCACATGGATTAGACCCGTCCACTCGCGCTGGAGTTGTGCCACCAATAACATGAATATTTTCATAAATAGCAGATATCTATCATATTTACAGTATATTTTTGGTTTTATTTAGTTTAGTTTAATTAGGATAATAAATTGAAATTGAAATAAGTTTATTGAGGTAAAATACACACAAGGGATGAGGTAGCTCAAGCTATTCTCACCCCGTTCAGTACATCGTGTTAATACATACATAGACACACATCACAAACAATAAGCATATTACCAAACATTCTGAGAGATAAACACATATACATTTCCTCCTTTACACAAGTAGTATGGTATTAGACGTACACATAAATACTTTTATGACCTAGGTATACTGTATACACAATTTGCAAGAGACAAACAGATAATTCAACAAAAAATTACAGTCTTGGTGCAAAATTCTTATATCTCTCAAGAATATCATCAACCTTTCCGTTGTGACACATCCAGGCTATTTTGTCAGGAACAGTCCTTATCTCAGTGTTTCTATATACATTAATCAACGAACAATCAAGAACATAATGGACTAGGGTGTGAGACCTTAACATACCACATAGTTTACACTTCGTGTCATTATCATGAACACCTATCCCATATTCCCAGTAATATTTGTAACCAAGCCTGAGCCACATGTACACAGAGTCACTCCAAGCATTTTTCCTTTTACCATAAGTGAAATGGGTGTTTTGACTCACATGTAGTGTTGCATGGTTTGACTTCTCTCATACATTATACTTCTCCTCTCCACTTCTGCCTGTGCCTGAATATTTCTGATTTTGCTTCTTATTTGTCTCATTGTGAATTCACATTCAATGTCAACTTGTGGTTTTGATGTGGCACGTTTGGCCAAGTCATCCACCACCTCGTTGAGCACTATTCCAACATGAGATGGAATCCACATGAATTTCACACTATGACCTTTCAGCTGTATCTGTTATTCTTTTCTTACAATCCTCAACTATGGACATGAAGACTGGGTTTCGACTGTTTAAGGAATCAAGTGCTCCTCGGCTATCGACAAATACAAAAACATTTTTGTCGTCATGACGTACTTCCTCCAAACATGCCAGAATGGCCTGCAGTTCAGCTTGTGTGGATGATATATAATTACTTAGTCGGAGTTCCATTATCCTGTCCATAGTCCCAAACTCAGTATATTCCCTTATTAGGACACCACACCCTGCCCTGCCATCCTCCGCCACCGACCCGTCACAATATACATGTAAACTGTTGCCTCTTGGTAGCCAAGATATCATGCTTCCATACAAACACTGTAATTGTCCCGGTTCATGATGAATCTTTTTTCACCTTGAGGGGTACAATTTTGACGTCTGTTTTCTGTACTTTCCAGGGAGCAGACCTATTACACTGTTGAGAGGGTTTACAGCAGTCAAGTACATCGTATTCCCTGAGGTCATGAGCTAATCCCCTCGTGTAGTGTGTCTCCCTCAGTTTCCTGGAAGTGTGTACGACACTCAGGCAGGTCTGAACGCTCTGAAACGGCTTATCCCCTCCTATTCTCCGCATGAAACGAATAGATAATTTAGTGTTAATATCACAGACTTTATCATACACACACTGTAAATTTAATTCTATTCTCATTATTTCAATCATTGCATTTCTTTGACATCCAAGAATAATCCTCATATCCTCGTTCTGTATCAGCTCTATTTTTTTAATTCTGCCTTGGCCTGTGTAAGACAAAACGGGTGCTGCGTAGTCTATCAGGGACCGAACAGTATAACATCCGCAAGATAGGTACCCCAACACCTTTACCAGAAAAGCCAGTGCTTTTAGAGGATGCAGACGGGCTTTACATAAGGTGCTGATATGATTTATTTCAGCATTTTTACTCTCACATGTGTATCCAACATACATGCCCAGATACTTGAAGGATAATAAAGAGTTATTAAAACACCAGTTTTAGAAATGATTTATTAATCTGAAACGTTCAAAGTCATAGGTCACTGAACTATGACAACACAGATGAAAGTGAGTGAAACCTCACTGTAAAGTGAGGTTTACTGTACAGTATTCCCTTATCTGTTCACCCTCACTCATCTTGTTTCATCACAGAAAATGTACATAAGATTTCAAGGCATTAGCTAGCTGTTCACGCTTCAACCTTTAAGTTAATTTACAAAGATACGTGTTCCACAAATCAGTGAACGAAAATCATTGAAACGCACTCGTTCACTTGTGTGGACCATTCTGGCTGGTGTTTGATTCATATGGTTCACTTGTTGTGTGGTCCACTTGTGTGATCCAACTTGTCTTATTAAGGTATTATTAATTGTAATCTGTGATAGAATGAGACAGTTTTCCACCACTCTGTGAACTCTGTCCCAACATCGTAAGCTTGTGGACCACTTGTGGACCACTTGTGCGGTCCATTTGTGTGATCGAACTTGTCATATGAGCGAATTATTAATTGTAATCTGTGATAGAATGGGAAAGTTCTCCACCAGTCTGTGAACGCTGTCTCGACATCGTAAGCAAATCCGAACATCCCCCGCTTCGGCGAACTATTGTTCGTCGAACTGGGTGAGTAAATCCGGCCTGAAAAGTGTGTGAACTAGCCGGAGATTCGTTGAATCGGGGTACGTTGAATCGAGGTTGTACTGTAGTTTATATTGTTTGTACTTTATTGTAGTGTATTTGCAATATTGTTCTTCAATTTGCCCTTATATGCATGTATCCATCTAAAGCATTCTATTAGAAAAAATTCATACCAAAATGAGCTCTGTAACACAGAAATTGATGTTAGCAACCGGAAAATATACTACTGTAAATATTTGTGGGTGGGAATTGGGGGGTATAGCGGGTGGACTTCTGGGCGTTCCCTTGCGGGTAACACTTGGCTTGTCTTCAACTTGGCGGGTTGAGTGTGACCAGGTTTTTTATTTTATATGCATATACTCCTCTAGAGAACTTTATTGTGAACCCATTGATACCAAAATGAAAGACCTAGGACGAAAATTGAGGTGACCAAAGTGAAAAGAGTGTACACAAAGTGAAAAGAGTGTTAGAACAGAAAGCAATTCAGGAAATAAAGAAAAATCCAAAATACTTCTTCACATATGCGAAATCAAAAGCAAAAACTACTGCCAGTATTGGACCTATTCGTACAAGTGAAGGTTCATACACGGAGGATGACAAAGAAATTAGTGAAATCCTAAAAAAGCAGTATGAGGACATGTTTAGCACTCCAATAAACAACATGAAAGTAGAAGATCCAGACAATTTCTTTATGCGGGATATCCAAACCCCTGTAAATATAACTGATATCAACACGAGCGCACTAAATTTTGAAAGAGAAATTGAAAACATGCCCATGCACTCGGCCCCAGGTCCAGACTCATGGAATTCAATATTTATAAAGAAATGCAAAGTGCCGGTAGCACAGGCACTCAGTATAGTGTGGAGGAAGAGCTTGGACACGGGGGAGATACCAGATGCACTTAAAGTAGCAGACATAGCCCCTCTACACAAGGGAGGGAGCAAAGCATTGGCAAAGAATTATAGACCAGTTGCACTAACATCGCACATAATAAAAGTATTTGAGAGAGTGATTAGGAGTCAGGTCACCAATTTCATGGAGACCAATGACCTTCACAACCCAGGCCAACATGGATTTCGAGCGGGAAGATCGTGCCTCTCACAGCTACTTGAGCACTACGATAAAGTCACTGAGGCATTAGAAGAAAAACAGAATGCTGATGTGATATACACGGACTTCGCAAAGGCATTCGATAAATGTGACCATGGCGTGATAGCACACAAAATGAAGTCAATGGGAATAACCGGTAAAGTAGGACGCTGGATACTCAGTTTTCTGTCAAACAGGACTCAGCGAGTAACGGTCAACCATATAAAATCTAGTCCAAGTGCAGTTAAAAGCTCTGTACCTCAGGGTACAGTCCTTGCACCGCTGCTTTTCCTTATTCTCATATCAGATATAGACAAAAATACAAGTCACAGCTTCGTATCATCCTTTGCAGATGACACAAAAATCAGTAAGAAAATTACCTCGGCTGAAGACATTGAAAAACTTCAAGCTGATATTAATAAAGTTTTCGACTGGGCATCAGAAAATAATATGATGTTTAACAGTGACAAATTCCAGGTACTCAGGTACGGTAAAAATGAGGACCTTAAACATAATACAGGGTACAAAACACAATCAAATGTGCCCATAGTAGGAAAACAACATGTAAAGGATTTGGGAATAATGATGTCTGACGACCTAACGTTTAGGGAGCATAACCAAGCAAATATTGCGACAGCCAGAAAAATGATAGGATGGATTACGAGAACTTTCAAATCCAGGGATCCCATCACAATGCTTGTACTCTTCAAGTCACTTGTGCTGTCCCGTCTTGAGTACTGTTCAGTACTCACTTCCCCTTCAGAGCAGGAGAGATTGCTGAAATAGAGGGAATACAGAGAACATATACGGCACGCATAGACGCGATAAAGCACCTAAATTATTGGGATCGTCTCAAAGCTCTCCAAATGTACTCACTAGAAAGAAGACGAGAGAGATATCAAATAATATACACCTGGAAGATACTGGAGGGCCAGGTCCCAAATCTACACAGTAAAATAACAACGTACTGGAGTGAACGATATGGAAGAAAATGCAGAATAGAACCAGTGAAGAGCAGGGGTGCCATAGGCACAATCAGAGAACACTGTATAAACATCAGAGGTCCGCGGTTGTTCAACGTCCTCCCAGCAAGCATAAGAAATATTGCCGGAACAACCGTGGACATCTTCAAGAGGAAACTAGATTTATTCCTCCAAGGAGTTCCGGACCAGCCGGGCTGTGGTGGGTATGTGGGCCTGCGGGCCGCTCCAAGCAACAGCCTAGTGGACCAAACTCTCACAAGTCAAGCCTGGCCTCGGGCCGGGCTTGGGGAGTAGAAGAACTCCCAGAACCCCATCAACCAGGTATCAACCAGGTATCACATTTAATCGCTCTTGCGTACTCCCGGGTCATTCACTCGCACTTTCTCTGTTTGCTGTGGGTGGTAAGCTGGGCTTTTGGAGTTATATACATTTACTCCTCTAGAGAATTCTATTGTGAACACATTGATACCAATTTGAATATCTTAGGACAAGAATTGAGGTAACAAAGTTGAAAAGAGTATACACTTTTCAGAATTACCACGCACTCCCGTGGAATGCCCAAACCCACCTGGGGTAGTGGGAAGGTCGTGCGCCCAGAGCGCAAAAGTGTTAAGCAATGTGACAGGAACACTGCTTGAGGTCTGAGGAACCAGCCAATACCATAATGGGTGAGGCGAGGATGGTACTGCAAGCCTCATCTCCCGGCCAGACCCCTCTCTCACCCACTGGTCTCCCTCATGACCCTCGATGCCTTGGCATTCCTACATTGTTATCTCTCACTTTTCTATCTAGTTATCTCTAGTCTTAACTTTACTCAAGTTTTACTTTTACTTTACTTTTATCAGTTTATCACTGATCCCTCTTATCATTACTTTGTCATGGGACATCGATTTAAAAAGAGGACTGAACAAAAGTCAAGCTTGTTATTCTACACTTAAGACATTTATTATACCAAATTATCTCCATTTTAGTCATTTATCACTAAGTTCTGCACTTTTAAACACTATATAAAATTACTATTTAACCACTGAACTGCACCAACCAAGAAAACTCGTTCGGTGGGAAACTGCGCCGAGAAAACTCTCTCTGATTTTTTCGTACTCATTCGAAATGCGCGCGCGGTTGGTTGTGTACGAGATGGATGCCTGAAGCTGTCAGTGAGCGGTGGCTATTTTGGAAAAAAATCATAGAATACCCCAGGCCCAAGGATTGTACTCTTCAAATCACTTGTGTTGTCCTGTCTTGAGTACTGCTCAGTACTCACTTCCCCCTTCAGAGCAGGAGAGATTGGTGAAATAGAGAGAATACAGAGAACATATACGGCACGCATAGACGAGATAAAGCACCTAAATTATTGGGATCGTCTCAAAACTCTCCAAATGCACTCATTAGAAAGGAAACGAGAGAGATATAAAATAATATACATGTGGAAAATACTGGAGGGCCAGGTCCCAAATCTATACAGTAAAATAACAACATACTGGAGTGAACGATATGGAAGAAAATGCAGAATAGAACCAGTGAAGAGCAGAGGTGCCATAGGCACAATCAGAGAACACTGAGTAAACATCAGAGGTCCTCGGTTATTCAACGTCCTACCAGTGAGCATTTTAAATATTGCCGGAACAACTGTAGACATCTTCAAGAGAAAACTAGATTGTTTTCTTCAAGGAGTGCCGGACCAACTGGGCTGTGGTGGATATGTGGGCCTGCGGGCCGCTCCAAGCAACAGACTGGTGGACCAAACTCTCACAAGTCAAGCCTTGCCCCGGGCGGGCATGGGGAGTAGAAGAACTCCCAGAACCCCATCAAGCAGGTATCAAGCAGGTAGCCTCAGTTCTGATCGAGCAGCCATGGCTGACGCATGCGCCTCCAGCTCCCAGTCGCCTGTGGGACGCGTTCTTGCAAGACTGCTTTCTCCAGGGGAGATAACACTTTTTTGGTTGAAGATGAAGTGGAATATTATATTGATGACCCATGGACCAATATAGACATAACACAAGGGTCCAATGGAAGTGGTCACAGGTCATCGCCCTTGCCAGTATTATCCCCATCACAACTACCCCCATCTCCCATTTTTGATGAAAGTGATACTATCGAGTCATTTTTTGGGCTTAGTAATGCTGCTTCTGATACATGTAACATAGATGAGCCACGGGCTAGCAGCTGCTGTCGCAGTGTTACCAGGCGCAGATTTACTGTCTCAGCAGGTCGCCCTGCCAAGCGCTACCATGTATCCCCTCACGACGACACTGATGACAGTGTTGCATCTACATCTACTTCTCCTGCTCGCCCTACCAGTAGACAAGGTAGAAGACCTCCAACTCCTTCCCAAAGGAGATTTAGTGCAAGAAAACGCTCTCGTAGTGGAGTCACTTGTGGTGGTGCTATAAGGAGAACAGCTGAATTTGTGTGGGAGGACTGTGATATTTTTGTAGCACACAAACCTCAATTTGATCATAGTGATGTGGGGGTTGCACCCACGTTCCCGTACATAGGTGACAACATGACGGAAATCTTGCATATTTTGATGAGCAGTTCATGCAACATCTTGTTGCTGAAAACAACAGGTATGCAGGGGCAACTTGTTGAAAGTGGCATATTGCAGGCTTCACATATGATACGTTGGAAGGACACCAGTGTGGCTTAGCTATATGTGTTCTTTGCTCTATGTATGCTCATGAAACATTTGGTGAAGCACGTCATACAGGATTAAGGGAACAAAGAATCTGCTGTTCCATCACCTGTGTTCAACAAGTACGTGTCACGAGACAGGTTCCTGCTACTACTACGGTGCCTACACTTTGAAAACCTTGAAATTTTTATAGAAATGATCGATTTTGGAGAATGCGAAAAGTGTTCAGTGATATCAGAGGAAAATTTCGTGATTACTTTGTACCTGGACAGAATGTTGTCATTGATGAATCCCTAGTTCTTTTCAAGGGACCTCTTCTCTTCAAACAGTTCATCCCATCAAAAAGGCACTGTTTTGGCCTCAAATTTTTTGTACTATGCGACTGTGAAATTGGAATGGTGATCGATATATATTATGTTCTGGTACAGATGTAGACATACCCACAGAGGATCCTCATGGGTTTTCTGGCAGTGTAGAGAAGACGCTAATGGAACCAATGCTGAACAGGGGGCACATTCTGTACACTGGCAATTATTATACGAGCCCCCTTGCTAACAAAGTTCTTGATTGAACATAACATGGGCGTGTGTGGCACTGTAAAGACAAACAAAAAGAAATGTGAGTTTTTTTTTAATAATATTGGTATAGGTAATTGTGAACTTAGAAAATGTGACAAAATATTAGCAGTGCGTTGGAAAGGCAGACGAAGTCAATTTGATGTCAACTATTCATTCTGGTGAAATGCTTGACAGTGGCAAAGTTAGGTATCGAGCTGATGGATCATTGTATAACCCTTAAATTGCACATCGCATCATATGATGCTTTGACCGACTTGCAGTAAATTGCGCATTGCATCATATGATGCTTTGGAGTGCTACGCAAGATTTAAACGGCCCGCAGATACACGGGGTTCACCACACCTTCATCAGGGCTCTTGTAAACAGACGCCATTTTTTTTTAAATTCATGGGCCAAATTCCCGGGTGTTAGGGGCCTCAGTATTGAGTGTATTAGTAGTATTGACCTCAGTACCAAGCCTGATGCATGCAGCATGAGCTCACAGCACTGCTGTTCAGCTTGTTACCACAGCATCGCCTAAAAATGCCATAATATACTTGTTCATGCTATTATGTAGTGATGATATTATTACAGAAGACCCCTGACTGTGATAAAACTGACTAAGGTTCTGATAATAGCAGGATTGTGGTGATATTTAGCGCTGTGCTCCATGGAGGGAGGAGTAATGCTGTGGGAGGGAGGGTGGTGGCATTGTCTTCTGAGTATGTGTGGCCACCTTTTATTGACTGCACTCACCATACCAGCTTAGTGGTTCGCTATGGTGAACACAAATGTAGATACTTATATATAACGTGTGTATAGAGGGTATAAACAGCAATAGGAGTAGGTTGGGAGCCGCCATTTTGGTGAGGGAGGTGGCGTCGTCTGCATGACTTATCATGTTGTTTACTGGTGACCACTATGGTCTTTGGGCACCATACCAGTTTACTTGTACAAATATGGTGAATAAAACAGGTAGATACTTATATATAATGTGTGTATATAGTGTAATAACACCACAAACAGTATTGTTGGAGGAGAAATATTTGTGCATGTGGTCTTGAGGGCGGCCGCCACCAGCTGACTGTGTGAGTTGCTACGTCTTTGTGCCTTTACTCACCATACAAGCTTAGATGTACAGTTATGGTGAACAAAACATGTACATACTTATATATAACATCTGTATATAAAAGCAAAATCAGTATGGTGGGAGGAGAATGGTGGCAAGTCAGGTGAGGTGAGGGAGGGAGGGAGTGGCAACCAGTGGCAGCCTGCCACTGCCACTCAGCATACCAACTTAGTGGTTCGTTATGGTGAACACGAATGTAGATACTTATATATAGCGTTGGTATATAGTGAATAAAAGCAAAAACAGTTTTGTGGGAGGAGAATGTGGGTGAGTCAGGTGACTTGAGGGAGGGAGGAAGTAGCAGCCAGTGACGGGCTGCCAATGGCACTGCCACTCAGCATGCCAAATTAGTGGTTCGTTATGGGGAACACGAATGTAGATACTTATATATAACATCTGTATGTAGTGAATAAAAGCAAAAACAGTATGGTGGGAGGAGAATGTGGGCAAGTGAGGTGTTGAGGAAGTGAGTGGCTGGTTGGTGTGTGGCGGTCACTCCTTGTTACTTTTTGACTCATAATAGCAACTTAGTGGTTCGTTATGGTGAACAAAACATGCAGATACTTATATATAACCTGTGTATGTAGTGTAATAACCGAAAAAGTATTTGTTCACTGTTTGATGAATATAATTGAATCAACAGTATCCACTCAATTTAACGGCCTCTTTTATACCGATCTGCCGGTATTAACGACCGGTTTGGGAGACCGGTATCTGGAGCCTCCTATACCGGTCTGGCGGTCGATATTACAGACGGTCGGTATTGGGATTGTTGTGGCACAGGCGTCCCCTCGCATGGCGACCAGGCCACCGACCTGGATCGTCCAGACTCATATATTACATCTTAATTTTCTTTTAAAATGATTCAGTTTAATGAAGAAAATTGTAAATTATTATTAATAAAATATTTTGAAACAGTTTTTGTTAAGCAAAAGTCTTTGTTTTCTTATTAAATACCTTTTATAGTATAGGCACTAGGTATTTTTTTTCCCACGGACCTAGAATGTGCTCCGCCGCGCCATGTGTTCCCATTGTTTACTGTGAACTCGCGCGGCTAGCTTCAATTGTGAAGGATATTACTGTACTGTTAATTGTGATCTTTTTAATTTACAAAATGCCAAAAGTTACCCAAAGGAAGCGCCTGACGGTTGCACAGAAGCTGGAGTTAATTAAGAAACTCGATAAAGGATATTCTCATGCACGAGCAGCAGCAGAGTTTAACATCGGGAAAAGTACAGTAAGTGACATCAAGAAACAGAAGGATACTCTATTAAATATGTGAGCACAACAGAGTGTGCTACTTCTGGTGCTGCATGTTCAAGAAAAACAGTAAAGTCTGGTCAGTATCCACAATTGGATGCTGCAGTGTATAAGTGGTTTATTCAGCACCGCACAATTGGCATGGCAATAAGATTTGAAGAGCTTAAAGTTGCAGCAAGTAAACTTGCCATTCAATTAGGTATAAAAGATTTCAATGCAAGTGATGGGTGGGTTGGAAGATTTAAGGCTCGTCATAACATTTCAAACACCAAAAAAATTTCTGGTGAGGCGTCAAGTGCTGATCCCACTAATGTTGATTCATTCAAGGCTAAATTAAACGAGTACATTGTCAGTAATAATTTAAGCAAATATCAAGTATATAATGCTGACGAAACTGGGTTTATGTGGCGAGCTGTACCAAGTACATCCTTAACCAGTAGGATGCAGGAAAATATTCCTGGACGAAAGATAAGCAAGGAACGACTCTCAGTCTTGCTCTGTGCTAATGCTGATGCCTCTCACAGGACAAAATGTGCCGTGGTAGGCAAGTCTAAAAATCCTCGAGCCTTAAAAAATATAATGCAGGCACTACCCGTAATATATTACAGTTCTAAGAAATCATGGTTTAATCAAACAATATTTACGGACTGGTTTGAAAACCACTTTTGCAAAGAAGTTAGAGAATTCCAGATCAACAAATGTGGAATAAAGGCCAGTGAGGTTAAGGCATTATTGCTGCTAGATAATGCCCCTGCTCATCCCATTAGCAAGTTAATTTCAAGGGATGGCAGAATAAAATGCATGGCACTTCCACCAAACACAACATCCTTGATCCAGCCCATGGACCAAGGTGTTATCCTTGCTGCTAAACGTATGTACCAAACAGCAATGCTTGAAGATGTTTTAGTTGTTTTACCTAGCGAGGAAGATGAATTGACAGGAAAGGATACAAGGGCTCAAAGAACACTAGAAAATCTCAAAAGTACACAATCAGGGAAGCAATATTCCACTGGGCTAGGCTTTGGAATAAAGTGAAAGAAACCACACTAACAAATTCATGGAAGAAACTGTTAACAGAGAGGCCTAGATGTGACGCAGCAGTATCTGATAGTGAATTCGAAGGTTTTGAAAATGAAGCCAATGATTTTGAAGGGTTTGAAGAAACGATCCGAACAATGTTGCTCCAAGCTGGTCAGGGTGTACAAGTGAATGATATCAATGAATGGTTAGAAAATGATTACGATCCTGGTTATGAATTGTTAACTGAAGAACAGATTGCACAAAGTGTTCTCGGAAATGACTCTGATGACTCTGATGATGACTCCGATGTTGGTGAGGCTCTGCCTAGAGGTGTCGGATATCAGAAAAGATTGGAACAAATTGAGGAACTCATTGAATATTCAAGAAAAAGTAAACATGAGGTTGTTGGAAATTTTTATGTACACTTTACAGCCTTTAAGCAATGTCTCAGAACGTTAGCCAGAGAAAATCAGATTCAAACAAAAATAGATAAATTCATGATTTCAACGGTTCGTGAAAAATCTTCGTCGACAAGCCATGCTGCACCCGCCGATGCAGAATTACCATCGACAAGTCGTGGAGCATCCGCCGGCAACGAATGCTCTGCAAGCCATGCTGCACCCGCCGATGCTCAATTACCATCGACAAGTCGTGGAGCATCCGCCGACAACGAATGCTCTGCAAGCCATGCTGCACCCGCCGATGCTGAATTCCCATCGACAAGTCGTGGAGCATCCGCCGGCAACGAATGCTCTACAAGTCATGCTACATCCGCCGATGCTGAACTCTCATCGATAAATCATGGAGCATCCACCGGCAATGAATGCTCTACAAGCCATGTTGCACCCGCCGATGCTGAATTCTCATCGACAAGTCGTGACGAGTCATCCACTAACGATATAAATTATGATTGAAAGGCATATAAATTAGTGTAAAAAGTGTTGATAGAGTACAGTATTGTAAGTGTTAATGATTAATTAAGCCTAGACAAAAAGATACTGTACAGTGTAAATATACAGTAGAAATAATTGTCAATAGTGAAGTAGAATTAGAACTCATGTGAATTAGTAGTAAGCCTAGCTGTTGTGTGAAGTGAATGCCTGAAAATAAGTGTGCATACTGTATGTACCCTGTATGCAATATAAACAATATAAACAAGCGCTGCAGAGGATGACGTAATCTTCAAAGCTTCGTAATCTTCAGCTTCAATAAAAGTAAGTCAATTTACCAATTTTATTATAGTATTACAAGATATTAATTTTTTTTCAACAAAAGCTACATATTACTCTCTGCAAATGTATATTCTATCGTTAGCAGAGAAAAGGTGAGCTCAAAATATTTCGTCTTGGCTAGCTCTCAGTGACAAGGCTCGATCGCCATTGTTATGGCCTGGCCGCCACGCCCTGTGTCATAACATTAAAAATACATTACCTGCACTGTTCAGGGTAAATCAAAACACATCTCTAAAATTTTATTGAGAAAATATTAATCACTGATTGATACATGAAATATTTTGCAATACAAAGGAATGAATCAATTTTTTTCCACCCATCTGGACTTGATCAGACCGTGTTCACATATCATCCATGCAGCAGCCACCAGCTGGCTTAATCGTCGGCGTGGCACTAAACTGGAATGCAATTACACAATGAACTTTATTTAATTTTAGTTATACAGTATAAAATATATCCTACCTGAATGTTACTTGAAAAATTACCCGACCCGACCTAACTTCGGAAATAACGGAGCTCCGGAAATAACGACTAGGGTACAGCCCATATAGGTCGTTAAATTGAGTGGATACTGTATGCACACCATATTTTTAAAGTACGGCATGATTCCCATCATTTTATATATAAATATATCAACACTACACCTATTGAATAATGTTACAGCAAAAAAANATCTCTCTCCTGCTCTGAAGGGGGAGTGAGTACTGAGCAGTACTCGAGACGGGACACACAAGTGACTTGAAGAGTACAACCATTGTGATGGATCCCTGGATTTGAAAGTTCTCGTAATCCATCCGATCATTTTTCTGGCTGACGCGATATTTGCTTGGTTATGCTCCCTAAACGTTAGATCGTCTGACATCATTATTCCCAAATCCTTGACATGCTGTTTTTCTACTATGGAAGATTCGATTGTGTTTTGTACCCTGTATTATGTTTCAGATCCTCATTTTTGCCGTACCTGAGTACCTGAAATTTATCACTGTTAAACATCATGTTATTTTCTGCTGCCCAATCGAAAACTTTGTTGACATCTGCTTGTAGTTTTTCAATGTCTTCAGCAGAGGTAATTTTCATGCTGATTTTTGTGTCATCTGCAAGGACGACACGAAGCTGTGACGTGTATTTTTGTCTATATCAGATATGAGAATAAGGAACAGTAGCGGTGCAAGGACTGTACCTTGAGGTACAGAGCTTTTAACATCGCTTGGACTCGATTTTATCTGATTGACTGTTACTCTTGTGTGTCTGTTCGACAGGAAATTGAGTATCCAGCGTCCTACTTTTCCAGTTATTCCCATTGACCTCATTTTGTGAGCTATCACCCCATGGTCACATTTGTCGAACGCCTTTGCAAAGTCTGTGTATACAACATCAGCATTTTGCTTTTCTTCTAGGGCTTCTGTGATTTTGTCATAGTGGTTGAGTAACTGTGACAGACAGGATCTTCCCGCTCTAAATCCATGTTGTCCTGGGTTGTGCAATTCATTGTTTTCCATAAAACTAGAAATTTGATTCCTAATCACTCTTTCAAACACTTTTATTATGTGTGATGTTAGTGCAACTGGCCTATAATTTTTTGCCAAGGCTTTACTCCCCCCCTTGTGCAACGGAGCTATATCTGCAGATTTAAGTGCTGCTGGTATCTCCCCTGTATCCAGGCTCTTTCTCCATATTACGCTGAGTGCTCTCGCTACTGGTACTTTACATTTCTTTATGAATATTGAATTCATGAGTCAGCCCAGGAGCTGAGTGCATAGGCATATTGTCAATTTCTCCTTCAAAGTCTTCCGAGTTTGTGGTAATATCCATTATTATCTGCAGCTAATGTCATTCATAAAGAAGCGTCTGGGTCATCAACTTTCATGTTGTTTATTGGTGTGCTAAACATAGCCTCATACGGTCTTCTTAGAATTTCACTATCTCTTTGTTGTCCTTCTGTGTACGTACCTTCATTTGTAATTAATGGTCAATACTGGTCGAGGTTTGGAAATTTGAGTATGTGAAAAATATTTTGGATTTTTCCTATCTCTTGTAATAGCTTTCTGTTTAACGTTTGTTCTATTTCTTCGATCCCCTGCTTAGGCTTATTTTCCTTGCTTGTGATAGTTGTGTCTGCCGAACATTTCCGTTATTTTTTTTCCTTCTCCTGTACAGTCGTCTGTGTTCTTTTCTAGAGTGGTCCTCTTTCGCCCCCCTCATAGGCACGTGCCTCAAGCAGACCTTGTAAGCTTCAGCTTATCAGTTGAGCTATTCCCTGTAATTACCTAAGTGTAATTACCTAAGTGTAGTTACAGGATGAGAGCTACGCTCGTGGTGTCCCGTCTTCCCAGCACTCTTTGTCATATAACGCTTTGAAACTACTGACGGTCTTGGCCTCCACCACCTTCTCCCCAACTTGTTCCAACCGTCTACCACTCTGTTTGCGAAAGTGAATTTTCTTATATTTCTTCGGCATCTGTGTTTAGCCAGTTTATATCTATGACCTCTTGTTCTTGAAGTTCCAGGTCTCAGGAAATCTTTCCTGTCGATTTTATCAATTCCTGTTACTATTTTGTATGTAGTGATCATATCACCTCTTTTTCTTCTGTCTTCTAGTTTTGGCATATTTAATGCTTCTAACCTTTCCTCGTAGCTCTTACCCTTCAGTTCTGGGAGCCACTTAGTAGCATGTCTTTGCACCTTTTCCAGTTTGTTGATGTGCTTCTTAAGATATGGGCACCAAACAACAGCTGCATATTCTAGCTTTGGCCTAACAAAAGTCATGAACAATTTCTTTAGTATATCCCCATCCATGTATTTAAAAGCAATTCTGAAGTTAGAAAGCATAGCATAGGCTCCTTGCACAATATTCTTTATGTGGTCTTCAGGTGATAGTTTTCTATCTAGAACCACCCCTAGATCTCTTTCTTTATCAGAGTTCTTTAAAGATTTCTCACATAATATATAGGTTGTGTGGGGTCTATGTTCTCCTATTCCACATTCCATAACATGACATTTATTAACATTAAATTCCATTTGCCAAGTGGTGCTCCATATACTTATTTTATCCAGGTCTTCTTGAAGGGCATGACAATCATCTAAATTTCTTATCCTTCCTATTATCTTAGCATCATCAGCAAACATGTTCATATAATTCTGTATACCAACTGGTAGATCATTTATGTAGACAATAAACATCACTGGTGCAAGAACTGAACCCTGTGGTACTCCACTTGTGACATTTCTCCAGTCCGATACATTGCCTCTGATCACAGCCCTCATTTTTCTATCAGTCAGAAAGTTTTTCATCCATGTTAGAAGCGTACCTGTCACTCCTCCAATATTTTCCAGTTTCCAGAACAACCTCTTATGTGGAACTCTGTCGAAAGCCTTTTTTAGGTCCAGATAGATGCAGTCAGCCCAACCATCTCTTTCCTGTAATATCTCTGTTGCTCGATCATAAAAACTGAGTAAATTCGATACACAGGATCTACCAGATCGAAAACCATACTGTCTGTCTGATATTATATCATTTCTCTCCAGGTGTGCTACCCATTTAGTTTTAATTATTTTTTCCAATATTTTGACTATTACACTTGTCAATGATACCGGTCTATAATTAAGGGGGTCTTCCCTGCTTCCACTCTTGTAAATTGGAACTATGTTAGCCTTTTTCCACACATCAGCTACAACTCCTGTAAACAGGGATGCCTGAAAGATCAGTTGAAGAGGGATGCTGAGCTCAGGTGCACATTCTCTCAGAACCCATGGTGAAACTCCATCTGGACCAACTGCTTTGTTCTTATTTAGCTCTTTGAGCATTTTTTCCACTTCGTCTCTAGACACCTCTATGTGCTCTATGTTGTTCTCTGGAATTCTTATTGTATCTGGTTCCCTGAAGATTTCATTTTGTACAAACACACTTTGGAACTTTTCGTTTAATGTTTCACACATTTCCTTTTCATTTTCCGTGAATCTATTTCCCATTTTCAACCTCTGAATATTATCCTTTACCTGCAATTTGTTGTTTATGAATTTATAGAATAGACCTGGTTCTGTTTTACATTTGTCTGCAATCCCTTTTTCAAAATTTCTTTCTGCCTCTCTCCTCACTGCCGTGTAGTTGTTTCTCGCATCTTTGTATCGCTGGTATGATTGGGGGTTTGGCCTCTTCCTGTATTGATTCCATTTTTGTGTCTTTTGGTCTCTGGCCCTCTCGCACTTTCTGTCGAACCAATCCTGTTTCCTAGTTCTGCTTCTCTGTTTTGGTATAAATTTTTTTGTGCCTTTATCATATATTTCACAAAACTTGACATACATCTCATTCACTTCCTTGCCTAGCAACAAGTCTGTCCAATTATACTCCCTAAAAAATTTTCTAAGGTTGCCATAATGTCCTCTCCTAAAGTCAGGTTTTTCAATTGCATCGACCATCATATTTTCTTCCAGATTATAACGCATTGCATACTTTATCCCAAAAAGACATGGTCACTTTTACCCAAGGGAGGAAGGTACTGAATGTCAAATATTTCTTCCTCCTTCCTGGTAAATATCAAATCTAGCATGGAGGGAACGTCACCTTCCCTCATCCTCGTAGCTTGTTTAACATGTTGATACAAGAATGTTTCCAGGATGAGGTCTACAAATTTACAGGTCCAGAAATCTTCTGTTTTAGCTTCATATGCTTCCCAGTCTATGGATTTCAAGTTGAAGTCGCCGACTATCAACAGTCGTGAACTATCGTTATCCGCTCTCGCTATGATCTCTCTCATTATCGTTATAAGACCTTCTCGTTTACTATCTAGCTCCTCCTTTGACCATGTGCTGCTTAGCGGTGGACTATATGCATTTATGATCACTAGTTTATCATCCTCATGGCAGATCTCTAGTGCTATTATGTCAACTTCTTGTGGATTGGTAGTCATTATTTCGTTCACCTTTAGGTGTTCTTTCACCAGCACAGCAACGCCACCGCCTTTCCTAATTTTTCTGTCCCGTCTCCAAATTGAGTAGCCCCTTGGGAATATGACCTCATTTAAAATAACATCTTCAAGTTTTGTCTCCGTGAGTGCAACAATGTCTGGTGTCTGCAGCTGTATTATATCACTTAACTCCAGTATCTTTGACCTTACTCCATCTATGTTGGTGTATGCAATCTTCAGGAACTTGTTCCCCATCTTCTTATTTTTCACTCCCCCTTTCTCTAATGATTTTGTTGGTTTGCTTTTATGTACCACTTTACTGGTCTGCCTACCCCTATCACTTTGTAGAAAAAAGAATTGATTTCTTCTTCATTCCTGCTCTCATTTAAACGTTTTGCCTCGGCGAGGTTCAGTTTCAGCTTCTCTCTATCTTCTTTTGAAAGATCTCGTCTTAACGACCACCCTTTCCCATCCTCAACGCTTTGTAATTTTCTGGCATTCCTTAGTACTTCTTCCATCTGTTTGGCACCGTTTAGGGTGATCCTCAAAGGTCGATCTTTCCCTTTTACATATCTGCCTATTCTCCTGTAGTCGCACACATTCTCTTTGGTTGTAAGACCTTCCACGAGGCCAACAATTTTATCTACTACTTTTGCTTCTTCTACAGCTCTTTCTGACCTAGATGTTATCTCCTTTTCTTTGCATCCAAAAATGATCAGGGACTTACTCCGATCAACTGTGTTTTGCACCAACTTTGGGTTAGATGCCAATTCTTTTCTCACTTCTAGCCTAATGTTTGTTTTATCTTGGTTGCTGCAGTGTTTGACTTCTTTTACTGCTTCTTCTATTTTTTCCTTGTCCTTGGCCACTTGCGCATAAGTGAGTTGCATATCTTTCTTGCACTGTTCTATTCCCTGTGCAACTTCCTCCATCTGTGCTGACAAAAGCTGTTTCTCCTCTTGAATTTCCTTGCCTAACCTATTGTAGTCATTTGTGTTTAAATTTACTTTAACTTCTTCCAAAGCTATTTTTAAGAGACTATTTTCTTCTTCCATGGCTTTGCAATTTGTTTCCAATTTAATCTTATCCTTGCACAGGTCTTTCACTACACCCTCAAGACATACAACTTTGCTATTTAAATGGTCATTACTTTCTTTCAATTTACTAATTAATTCTATATGAGAGGTTACTATAGTATCTAATTTTGCCAACTTGTTGTATAGACTGGTTATCTCAATGCTTTCTTCACTGAAACCATCAAAATCAAGCTCTGTTGTGTATTTCCTCTTGCCACCGGCGGCCATCTTGAATGCTGTTCTCTGCACTGTAAACACTAGGGCAACTTTTTCTCATCCAATTTTTTCACTTCCCTTGGCACATTCCTGTTATCTCACCTATTTTTCAAAAGCACTATACCTTTATGTTGTCTGGGACACCACTCACTATCATCATCCTGTACTACAACACTTAGGATTGTTGAAATAAGCTGGAGCTCCTCTTGTCTGCCTCCTGGGATAGAACTTGGGATAGAGAGTGTGTGGGAGTTTTGTCGCTTAAGACCGTCTCTCATTGAATGGTTGCAAGGTCTACATTTATTTTTTCCCAGTCGATCCTCTTGTTGTTGAAATTGAATTGATTGAATATTCCTTCTCGCTTGTTGGGTCTCTTAGACCTAGTACCATTATTTATGCTAGTTCGCACTTCAATGAGCTTATGGTCTGAGTATGAAGTATCTGAGATTGTGATGTCTCTGATTAGTTCATCATTGTTTGTGAATATCAAGTCTAGTGTGTTTTCGTTCCTAGTTGGTTCTGTAATCTGTTGATTGAGCAAGAATTTGTCACAGAATCTCAAAAGCTCTCTGACCTGTGGTTGATTATTTCCCGGGTCATTCCCTGCCATGATATTTGTGTTTGCTATTCTCCATCTTAGACTTGGTAAATTGAAATCTCCAAGGAAGATAATATCTGGAGCTGGGTTTGCTAGGTTATCAAGTATGTTCTCTATTTTGTGCATCTGCTCTGTGAATTCCTCAACTGTTGTATCTGGCAGTTTATATATTAGAATAATAATTAGGTTTAGTTTCTCTACCTTAATTCCAAGTACCTCTTCCACCTCATTAGTTGAGTTTAGTAGTTCTGTGCATACCAGGTCCTCTTTAATATACAGACCTACTCCTCCATTTGACCTAGTTTTTCTATCATATCTATGTAAATTATAATTTGGAATCCAGATTTCACCATCCATGTAATCTTTTATATGAGTTTTTGTGAATGGCCCAAATATTTAGTTTGACTCTAATAGAAGGCCATTTATGAACTTAACTTTATTTCTTGACTTTGGCTTTAAACCTTGAAAGTTTGCAAATATGAATGATTGTCCATATTGTGTGTCACTTCTGGAAGGTTTTGGTAGTTCTCCCTCTTCTCTACCCTGACCCAGGGTGTGTTGCTGTGGCAATGGTTTGTCCAGTTTTGGAAGTGATACTGGGGAGTGTGGTAGTCTCTGTGTAGTTGGGGGGGTGTAGTATGTGTGGGCTTGATGACGAACCGGAGTCCAGTCTTGGGTATTCCCCCCTCTCCATCCGTATTCCTGCCACATTTCTGCCTGTCTGTTTCTCCCTCTGTTTCAGCCTGCCTCTAAAAAAATTTCAGGGCTATTATATTGGACTTCCTCTCTTATATAGCGCTGTGTGCCTCTGGCGTGGAAATCAGGGCAATGAAGATCATAGCATTTCCTCTCATTAACTGAGAGTTTGCATAGCTTAGGGTGAAAATATCTACATTCTGTATCAAAACGACATCTGCCTTTCCCTAACCAGTTTCGACATTTCCGTGGTTACATGAATGAGCATTCCGTGCCTCTGGGCCCATATATGCACTGTCCTTTTGCATAATACCTGTAAATATTTTCAACTGTGATTGTATTATTCTTGTTTGTACCCATGCACGACTTGGCTACCTCTGCATTTTTTGTTACTATCTATTTTTTGGCTACCTATGCGTGCCGTATATGTTCTCTGTATTCCCTCAATTTCAGCAATCTCTCCTGCTCTGAAGGGGGAAGTGAGTATCGAGAAGTACTCAAGACGGGACAACACAAGTGATTTGAAGAGTACAACCATTGTGATGGGATCTCTGGACTTGAAGATTCTCGTAATCCATCCTATCATTTTTCTGGCTGACGCAATACTTGCTTGGTTATGCTCCCTAAACGTTAGGTCGTCGGACATCATTATTCCCAAATCCTTGACATGCTGTTTTCCTAAACACATGTATCATGCACGTAACACAGCGTATTCGGACAGTACAGATGTTCTACTGCCATAATATAGTGTACGTGTTCATTATACATAAGATTGGCACGTAAAAGCATATAAAATGTATTTGGAACTGTGCGCAGAAAATGAACAAAAATATATTCGCGGCAACTCGCACATCTTGCCCCGAGCGCCCTACTGGCCCCGGGGGCATATGCCATGGGCGACCAGGGAATGATGACGTCACGCACGAACTTACGGACCCCATAGCAGTTAACCCCTTAACTGCGTTGCCTCCAAATATGATACCCCTGCAGTGTGCAGGAAATAAATTCTCTGGAAAAAAATCTTTTTCTTTTTAAAGTGTCAGAAACCCTTCCCTCAGTATGGGTATGTAGAAAAAAAATCGAAATTGTACTTATTTTGGCTGCTATGGGGTCCGTAAGTTGGGGCGTGACGTCATCATTCCCTGTTCGCCCGTGACGTATGCTCCCGGGACCAGTAGGGCGCTCGGGGCGGGGCGCACGAGTTGCCGCGAATATATTTTCGTTCATTTTTTTCGCACAGTTCCAAATACATTTTATTTGTTTTTACGTGCTAATCCTATGTATAGTGAACACGTACACTATATTATGGCAGTAAAACATCCGTACTGTCCGAAGACACTGTGTTACGTGCATGATACTTGTGTACACATATGCAGCACATATTTACTATGTATCATGCTAATTTATGCATATATACAATCTATTTACACACTATACACTGTCACACACTATATACATTCACCATCAACACATTCAGAACACCGCGAGTGAGAGCTGTCACACCCAGCCAGCCCTCCCTCACTTCTCCAACATTGTATTTGCCAACTTTACCTCTCCCATCATACAGTTATTCACACCAATGTTTCATGTTCATTTATGTATATTTACAACATATGTACACACTGTACACTGTCACACACTATATACATTTACCATCAACACATTCAGAACATCGTGTAGCAGCTGCTTCGTATGGGCCAATAGCAGCTGCCTCGTATGGGCCAATAGCAGCTGCCTCGTATGGGCCAATAGCAGCTGCCTCGTATGTGCCAATAGCAGCTGCCTCGTATGGGCCAATAGCAGCTGCCTCGTATGGGCCAATAGCAGCTGCCTCGTATGGGCCAATAGCAGCTGCCTCGTATGGGCCAATAGCAGCTGCCTCGTATGGGCCAATAGGAGCTGCCTCGTATGGGCCAATAGGAGCATTTGGCCATGAACACATTCAGAACACCTCGAGTGAGAGCAGCCACACCCAGCCAGTCTCCCTCACTCCAACATCTTACTCGCCAACATTGCTCCTCCCACCATACTGTTATAGTTCTTATTACACATGTTCTATATACCTATCTACGTGTTTTATTTACCAGAACTATGCAAGTAAGCCGGTATTGTGTCCAAACAGTACAGTGGCCACCATACACTGCATGAAAAATCACACAGCAGACGACGCTACGATTACGTCACCTCCCTCACCAAAATAGCTCCTCTCAACATTCTCCTGTTGCAGTTCTTACACTATATACACACACTATATATACCCATGTACATATGGTTTGCCCATAGCGAACCACTATGCTAGTATGGTGAGCAAAACAAGAGTGGCTGCCACAGACACACAATGAGGCTACCTCAATTCTCTCCCTCCCTCCCTCACCAAAATTCCTCCTTCCACAATACTACGCACAACGCTAATTATGACCACAATCCTGGTCACTAATTCCTGTAAATGAATAATTGACCACACGTTTATTTTGAAAAGGAACCTAAGAAATCATTTGAAGATTCCTGGATGGACGAAATAATGCTGTGGTGCTGTGGCTAGTGCTGTGAACATCGTGAACAGCATTGAATCACTGATATTTGAACATTGTACCCAGTCATTATCACACTCAGGCTCTTCTATAACACATATCATAGCTGGCGCTCATGCTGCGAGCGCCAGCCTTGGTTGCTCACTCACTACTGAGGCTCCCACACCCAGGAATGTGGACCATGATTTTTTTTAAAGATGGCGTCTGTTTACAAGAGCCCTGAGGAAGCTGATGTGAACCCCATGTAGCCGCTGGAGTTTTGAATGGAACGTGAAAAATACAAATTCCCGGAGGTGCGTTGCGCAAACCAGACATGAGCCTGCAGGCGCGTTGCGCAGTTTAAGGGTTAAAGTACTTACAATTTTGACCGTCTGTTATTATACCATTACTCGGGGAAGGAGTTTTGACACTTTAAAAATAGAAAAGAATTTTTTTCCAGAGATTTTATTTCCTGTGCACAGGGGGGGGGGGGGCTGTCATTTGGAGGCCGCGTAGTTAAGGGGGTTAAGGGAGGGAGTGGTGGTGAGTGGCTGGTGTGTAGTGGCCACTCCTCGTTGCTTTTTGACTCACTATATTAACTTAGTGGTTCGTTATGATGAACAAAACATGCAGATACTTATATATATAACCTGTGTGTATAGTGTAATAACTGCAAAAGTATTTGTTTATTGTTTTATGAATATAATAATTGAATCACTAATATGCACACCATAATTTTGAGTATAGCGATGATTCAGACATTTTATTATATAAATATATCACACTACACACTATTGAATAATATTACAGCAAAAAATTAAGAAAAAATCTGAGACATTGAAATAATTAGGTAATAATATCTTTGTGGCAACTTCCGCCTAAGAGCTGTGGTGGACCTAACCGCCTCTGGCACTTACTCTGTCAACTCCTTTTTGCCAGACTTCCCCGGACTATTGCAGCCAAAATATGCCACTTACGATTTTTTTTTACTATTTATCCCAGGATCAAGGAACACAAATGAACACTTTTATAAGACAAAATAATTTTTTTTTCATCTGTCGGTGTTGAAGGCCAAATAGCCCAGAGCAGCTTATGGGTTAACAAACACCAGCCAGAGCGGTCCACACAACAAGTGAACGACTGAGTTTCCATGATTTTCGTATACTGATTTAAAGCGCACTTATCTTTGTATAATTATTTAACCACTTAACTGTGCCAACCGAGTATTCTCGGTCGGCGGGAAACTGCGCTAACCGAGAAAACTCTTTTTGATTTTTCGGTACCAATTCTAAATGTGTACGAGGCTGGTTGTGTACGAAATGGACTCTTAGGACCTCCAGTGAGAGGCAGCCATCTTGGAAAAATTCCCAGAATGCCCTACGGCTGCTGGCTGGGTTAGTACTGAATGAGCAACCATGGGTGGCACACGCGCCTCTGGCTCCCAAACCACCTGTCCGACGCGGTGTTGAAAGATCGTTCTCTGTCGGTGAAATTCAAACCTTTTTGTTTGAA
Source organism: Procambarus virginalis (assembly GCA_020271785.1). Lineage (NCBI taxonomy): Eukaryota > Metazoa > Arthropoda > Malacostraca > Decapoda > Cambaridae > Procambarus > Procambarus virginalis. The sequence continues at coordinate 31,794 of WNGS01001104.1, read as the reverse complement.
GAACATAAGGGTCATAATATTGGTGAAGCTAGGCACAATAAGGACCTAACACAAAGGTCAGATGCAAGTGATACAGCACCTATGAGGACGATACAGCGAGCGTATCCAGTTGTAGCTCTGAGCGTCGCCCTTGCAATCCTGTGCTATGTCCAATTTATTTAGATGATACATAGATGAATTGTTTTCTGCATTCAGTGATGATGCATCTGATACAAGTAGCATCGATGAACAGTGTTAGCAGCTTCCATGGTGGTGTTTTCCATAGATATTTTCAAGAATACCTGAATCTCTTCTAACTGACGGACACTCTTTGAGGCAAGCTGAATCTCATAAACTGTACTGCAATACAGTTTATGAAAACTATTGTACACTAAAATTACTGCAACTTTAATTTTAACACTGTGTACACACTTAAATTTAACACTTGTTCTAACTGTTCACGCCACACACGATGTTTTTAGATGATTTTCTGTGCCACCTTTTGTTGTCTAATCCTGTCTGCACTGCTAGTACATCTGGTGGAAACTGATTACTGGCTGCTCTTTCTGCAAATTTGGTTGCCAGTACTTTGACTTCATGTTGAGGATCCTTAGGGTGTGGGGCTTTTGGTGGTTTATTTCCTTTGGCCCTATGGATTTGCTGCCACATCTCTCCAAGAGAGGTGTGTTCATTCAGATGTGAACACCATTCCAGCCACTTTTGTTCTTTTATTATCCTGGTCTCTTGATGCACATATTCCTTGACCTCACAAAGTAAGATCCTGTTTTGGTCAATTGGCTGCATTTTGTATAGCTTCCTTGTGCTGTTGAGTCTATGATTGAGTTCTTTGAAACGTTTGCATTAGTACTGTGGGAGTATGTCTCCCAAGATCCTCCCACAGCTGACTTGAATGGCATTGCAGTGCACAGATCTTCGTGCACAAAGCCTATCTCTCTTAATCCTGGATAGTGACCTAGCATGTTGGGTATCTCCAGAATGCCCACTTAACCAGGAACACTGTTAAAATACGTAGGCCGCCGTATGTCTAGGCAGGAAGTAGATACAGGGAGCTAAGTATACTTGCTACCAAAGGGTCAGTGAGTACATGGCTGGTGCCCGCTGAGACAGAGGGGAAGGCGCCAGCAGCGTCTGACCTCTGGGGTCAACCGGCGCGATGCTGAATAACAGCTATGACGTGTTCATGACGTCACTCCTGCTACTGCTCATCGAACGAGCTAATATGATTGGTTCCCGCTCATTTGCTGCAATGCTATTGGTCAAATTGTAACTCCTTTTGTGTTGTGTGCCACGAGATGCCCGGCACCCTTGCAAACTCATTCACGTGAGAGAGACCATACGAAGAGGACGTGTTCTGTTCTACCGGCCAATAGACTGATCACCGTCTATCCCTCACCGTCAAGTTAACTCAGCGTCTTTGCGATATACCACACACTCGCCAGAATCACGAGTGGGAATATATTGTTTAGAAGCCTAAAGTGACAAATCTCCAGAGTGAAACAGACTGGTATCAGGTAACCCCTGGTGACAAAGATCGTTGTGAGTGACTCAGAGTGAACTAAGGCAGTGCCGCCGCCTAAGTAATCTGTGTGTGACTTTACCACAGTGTACCTGTACCACAGTGTACAGTGTAGTGCATGGTACTGCCGCCAGCCGCCGCCAGCCGACGCCAGCCGACGCCAGCCGCCGCCCTCACTCTGACGTGACGTCACCACCTTAGCACCGCCAGTGCCAGTGTGTGCGCGTGTGTCTGTCTGTTAAGCATACAGCACGCTTTACTCACGAAATCATCTCAAGATACTGCGAGTACCCTCCGTGTCTACGAGCGAAACCAGCTATCAGGCCACCTACGAGTGCTTGTATAAACGAGTCTGAGTGAGTGCGTAAGGAAAGGTACCTTATCTGTAAGTACAAGATCTTGTCATTGTTTATTGTGTCTGTGTTGATCTGAGGGATCAACCACAGTTCTCACCTTCTTATACCTGTCGCAAGTTATAGGTGAATCGACGGTGAATGCGTGTTTATCTGTGTGGTATCACTGCATTTCATTCGTCTGTGAATGAGAGCTTCACATACACCACACATTTAGTTATTGTGTGATTATTATTGTGCATGTTATTGCCTGTCCCATTGACAGTGTATTTGTTGATTTATTGCATAGCATCATTACCGAGTATCCGGTTGGAACTCTTGTGATCCCTTTGCATACCGGCAGTTAAGTTGCCGTGTTAGTGATTGGCTGTCAACTGTGTCAAGTTAGGTGTTTCTCCACGAGTGGATACGAGTCGATTAGCCAGACGTCAAGAGTCTCGCTAATGCAACCATAGCTTTGCTGACGCCAATCGAAAGTAAATCAAGCACCCTGTGTATTAGTGGTTAAGTTAGTAAATAAACTACTGTTAAGTTTATGCGGTGTTTCTGTTGAACCACTTCTGAATACTGTCAATATTACTCAAGCCTTCAGCTCTAAGTGTCTTCAACACCGAGTTGCCTGTAAGTCACTAAACTATAAATTTGATGAGGACCCTAGGAGTCCCTTAAAGTGTTACATCATTGAGGAGATTCCAACGACCAACGTGGAGCAGGACCAGGTGAGGCTAGTCTGAGAAGAGACCCACAAGGACTCTAACTCGACCTTGCTCCCAGGCCCTGTACGGTTGCTCTCGTAGTTTCTATTCTGCTAATTCCGACAGCTTCGCGAAGCGTCTGCCTCATGTACATTGGCGACGTACGCATTGCAGTCGTGACAGCAAAAAAAAGAAAACATCCCACAAGTACCAGTGATCTTTGTGGTGTCTGGTGGACTGTTTTTTCAGTGGAATTGAGTGGTTGGCTGCACCTTGAATTGATTTGACAAATTCTTGTTCTACCTGATTAATGTCTTCGGGAAGATCATAGTTTCTATGCCACTCTGAAATGAGGTTTTTAATCGGTACCATTTTGCTAAAGCAAAGTTTCAGGCTTCTGATGGAGGTGGGGTGGGTAGATCTAACTTAAGATCAATTTGGACCACATAGTGGTCGCTTGTGAATGTGGGCTCAACTGACTATGTTGCTGCATCTCTTAGGAAGGCTGAAACGAAGGTAAGGTCTAATCTACCTCCTTGGATGTGGGTGGGTTCATTCTTCTTTAGGAGTTGGATTTCTTTTAGCTGATCTGGTAGATGTGCTATGTCAGTGCCGGCCTCATTTGCTGTGTTCGAACCCAGTGCCAATCGATGTTGGGCATTGAAATCACCACAAATTATTGTGTTTGAGATGGTCACGTGTCCAAATAACATTAAGAGATCCATTTCAGCACGTGGAGACCTGTAAACATTAAACACTTCAGGTTTGTTGTGTCTTAGCTCATTGGATACTCCCATCACCTCTGTCCTTGGCCCACAATCGAATGGGCTAGTTATGGGCTTGGAGATCAGGTCACATTTCACATAGATGGCACATTCCCTGGATTGTCTGTTGACCCATGGAAGGAAGAAGCCTCTATAGACAGAAATTTTAGGTTCTAATCCGTCTCGAAGCAAGCTCTCCTGTAGTGTCAGGATGTCTATGCCTTTGGTTGCTGCTATGCATTGCAAGTATTGCAATTTTATGTGTAGTCCTTGTGCATTCCATTACAGGATCTTTAGTCCTTTAGGTTGTTGAAACTTGCTGATATTACAATGGTATCCATGAAATCAGATGAACTTGCCATGGAAGTTGAAATTGGAGTTGAGGATCATGGTGTACTTGAAGCTGACTCATCAAGGTTACTTTCAGAAGTACTGGACTCTACCTGTTTTTTAGGAGAGTGTTTCCTGCCCTGCATTCTTGAAGGTGAGGATATTGTTTTTTTAATTTCTTGAACTTGTGCTCAATTGTTTTTCAAGTTTCTGTGGTTTGCTTGATGCTGTGTTTTGACAGCAAACTTTAGGCCATTTCCATGACCAAGGCCTTAAGCATTGGCCAGAGGGTATCCAGTTGTGCAGGAGCACTACTTCTGAGCTGGTTTGGGGCCCTGTTTTCTCTTTGGCCTTTATCAGAGGAAACTTGGACATTCTTGCATTCAATCCCCCCAGTGTGCTTACTGGATGCAATGGGCAGGCAATTATGTTGAACTATTTTTTTTGTGCCCCCCCCCCCCCAAGCCATCCCTCTGTCCTGGACGGAGGCCTTCACATCCTCCACCATGGGCGATGGTGGAGGGACATGTGCCCCCCCCTCAACCTGGTTTATTCTTGGTAAGCTGCACGCTGTTTTTGTGGGCAGGGGAGCTGGTATATGTTTTGGTTGGGGCTTCTGCTCTGCTGTAGGTGGGTGGGGGTGGGGGGGGTTCATTTAGATCTTTTTAACCCTTTTGGGTCATCTTAACTTCCTGACGTGGTGTGCCTTGGAGCAATTTGGGCACTTACTCTGAACTTTCCAATCAGTTCATTCAGAACGTGCCTCGTCTATCATCCTCTGTCTGGTCTTCATTACTTGCAAAATGAAGACATCTGAGGAGTATCTGAAACCTATCTTAAGACATAATTTTCCCAAACAAAGATGTTGGAACAATGTGGTCTTTGCTCCAATAATCTGTGATGATGTGTTTTGCACAATGTCTCATCAACATACGTAGTACAAAAAATACACACATTTCACCTACATTAGTGTTTTTCCGACACTGTAAGCGTGAAAAATCTGCTAACTCATCTTCAATGAGCTGCATAAATGTTCCTTTCCTGAACAATATGTTCTATGACCGGCTCATGAACATATACATTGGGGCCTCGACTTACGATGCTAATCCGTTCCCAGAGATGGATCGTAACTCGAAATATCGTAAGTCGAAGCGATTTTCCCATAAGAAATAGGAATTGAATTAATCCGTTCCCCACCCTCCAAAATATTAACATACAAATACATTTTATACTGAATACAATTCTAACTACAATACAGTACCTAAGTTGATCTTACCTTTATGGAGGGCTCTTGATGGCTTATAGAAGATGGTGATGAGATAGGAGGAGGAGAGTTGTTACTGTTTGGAAGTGGAGTTCCCTTCCATTAGCACATCAGGCAGTGATGTTTTCTCTGGGGTACTCTCCTATGTTTTGCCTGAATACCACTAGGATCTGGTTGTGGTTCAGTGCTTGTTTGTTTCACTACAAATTTGTCAAGAGACATTTGTTTTTCCCTTCGTTTTAACATTTGTCTGTAATGATGCATCACAGTGTCATTGAATAGGTTAAGGCAACGGCCTACTGCAGCTTGATTTGGGTGATTCGTTTCAGCAAAGGTTTGCAATTCTTCCCATGCTGCACACATTTTCTTAATTGTTGAGGAAGAGACATTCTGTGCTCTTGTTTCTGCTCTATCGTCATCCTTACATGGGTTTTCATAAGTTGAGCCTTACCATATACCATATGTTGAGACTTTCCTTAGCCTTATGCCATATGTTGAGACTTTCCTGGGACTCATGGCATGATATATAATAATTACTTTAATGTTCAAAATGCAAAAAATCACCACAAACGCGGAATTTCTTATAGGCGCGATCGTCACTAAGCGGGCAGCTGTAGTAAACTGAAGCAGGTCGGACCGTGTGACCGGGAACTATGCGCTCGGTCGACCCGAACGTGTACCAACAAATATCGGAAGTCGACGACACCATCGGATGTCGAGTCGCATTTTTCGATGAAATTTACATTGTAACTCGAAATTATCGTAAGTAGGGGCAATCGTAAGTCGAGGTGCCACTGTATAGTAAAAAAAGTATATTTCACACATGTCCTCACCAGTGTCTGGAAAAAAGGTCTGTAATCCCAACATCTTTATTGTCAAAATGAGGAATTAGTGGAACAAAATCTTCACCATCACTTCACTCAAGTACACCTGGTGTCTTGCAAGATGCAACAGCGGCACTACGGTGAGGAATCATATCACACCATGGACCAGGAGCTAAGGCCCATCTATACACAGTACAGACACAAACTGAAGATGAGGTAAAATCACGTGACCATGAGGAGGTTTGTTCTTCATTGTCGCCATGTGGCAGTGCTTGTCTGGACACGTTGCTGATGTGACAAAACATTACTTGGTAACACCACTGCCACTAACAGGCCCAGTAATACTATTTTCTGATTGAACTTTACTAAAACCAGAAAAAGAGTCACCTTCCTCTGACTCGTCACCAAAAATATCCTCATACTGCAAATAACCACAAATACTGTTTGGTTGTGATCAAATTGGTGTAGAGTGTGAGCGAGGAGGCAGTGAAGGCAATGGTGAACGTGTAGGCTTTGCCCTGGGAGCAGACCGTATCTCATTCTCACTCTGTTAAAGTTCCATCAGACTTCTGTATACAGTATAATCTTTATCAATGTCAGAGTCATCAATATCGCTTTCCTCACCATCAGAAAATAATTCAGTATTAATTTCATCCTCAGTCAATGATTGCGTGGTGCGGTGCATTGGGCGTGGTCGGGCGTTGGGACGTGATGCGCTCGCCATCATGTCTGCTGGGTAACTGAGGCACCTACACACTGGCGCCTCAGTGGACACACTGGCGCCTGTAGTGGACACACTACAACACATGATATTTAACACCACATTCAAGATTCTCAAGGGAATTGACAGGGTTGATTAAGACAGGCTGTTTAACATAAGGGGCACACACACTAGGGGACACAGGTGGAAACTGAGTGCCCAAATGAGCCACAGAGATATTAGAAAGAACTTTTTTAGTGTCAGAGTGGTTGACAAATGGAATGCATTAGGAAGTAATGTGGTGGAGGCTGACTCCATACACAGTTTCAAGTGTAGATATGAGAGAGCCCAATAGGCTCAGGAATCTGTACACCTGTTGATTGACGGTTGAGAGGCGGGACCAAAGAGCCAGAGCTCAACCCCCGCAAGCACAACTAGGTGAGTACTGGAGGCCTATGCTGGATTTTTTTCCAAAATATGTCTGTTTACTATCACCCCTGGGCAGTGGATGGGTCCCCTTCCTTTAACGCGTGGGCCATTTAAATCTTGAACGGTACTCCAACACACCAATAGCTGTGGTGTGCAATTTGGCAACAGTTACTCACCACAACTACTAGTATTGATGTGTTGCGCAGTTTAACCCTTTAGTTGCGCAACTTGCGCTCGGCATCATATGATGTTTTGGAGTACCGCGCAAGATTCAAACGGCCCGCGGATACACAGGGTTCACCACACCTTCATCAGGGCTCTTGTAAACAGACGCCATATAAAAAAAAATCGTGGGCCAAATTCCCGGGTGTGAGGGGCCTCAGTATCGAGTGAGCTACCAAGCCTGACGCACGCAGCATGAGCTCACAGCACTGCTGTTCAGCTTGTGACCACAGCATCGCCTAAAAATGCCATAATATACATGTTCTTGCTATTATTTAGCAATGATATTATTACAGAAGACCCCTGACTCACAAGTCGAGCCTGGCTTCGGGCCGGGCTTGGGGAGTAGAACAACTCCCAGAACCCCATCAAGCAGGACTGTGATAAAACTGAGCAGGATTCTGATAATAGCAGGATTGTGGTGATATTTAGTGCTGTGCTCCATGGAGGGAGGAGTAAGTAATGCTATGGGAGGGAGGGTGGTGGCGTTGTCTTCTGACTGTATGTGGCCATCTTTTATTGACTGCACTCATCATACCAGCTTAGTGGTTCGCTATGGTGAACACAAATGTAGATACTTATATATAAAGTGTGTATAGAGTGTAATAACAGCAAGAGAAGTAGGTTGGGAGCCGCCATTTTGGTGAGGGAGGTGCGTCGTCTGCACGACTTATCATGTTGTTTACTGGTGACCACTATGGTCTTTGGGCACCATACCAGTTTACTTGTACAAGTATGGTGAATAAAACAGTTAGATATTTATATATAATGTGTGTATATAGCATAATAACACCACAAACAGTATTGTTGGAGGAGAAATATTAGTGCGTCTGGCCTTGAGGGCAGCCGCCACCAGTTGACTGTGTGAGTAGCTACGTCTTTGTGCCTTTACTCACCATACAAACTTAGATGTACAGTTATGGTGAACAAAACATGTAAATACAGTGGCACCTCGATGTACAATTGCACCTGCTTACGATAATTTTGAGTTACGATATAAATTTCATAGAAAAATGCGACTTGACATCCAATGGTGTCGTCGACATCCGATATTTGTTAGTACACGTTCGGGGCGACCGAGCACGTGGTTCCCGGTCACGCGGCCGACCTGCCTCAGTTTACTTCAGCTGCCCGCTTAGTGACGATCACGCCTATAAGAAATTCCGCTTTTGTGGTGATTTTTTGAAACGAGATCATTTGTAAAGATGAAGATGGTGTGCGGGTAGGTGAACTGGCTAGGCAGTACAACAAATCTGTCAATGATATCCACCATACTGGCTAAGAAATAGGGCATTATGAGTGCTAAAGTGGCAAAAGGCGTATCAATAATCACGAGACATAGAACACAAACACTTGAGGATGTTGAACAGTTATTTTTAATTTGGATACATAACAAGGAGTTAGCGGGTGATAGTGTTTCGGAGGCCATCATTTGTGAAAAGGCAAGAAAATTGCATGAAAACCTTTTTAAGAAAATCCCTGGAACGAGTGATGCAGAAGTGAAAGAGTTTAAGGCGAGCAGGGGATGGTTTGAGAAATTTAGAGAAAGAAGTGTAATTCATAGTGTTGTGAGGCATGGGGAGGCTGCCAGCGCAGACAAACCAGCGGCTGAAAGATTCATTGGCGAATTTAAAGATTATGTGCAGAGTGAGGCATACCTACCACAACAAGTGTTTAATTGTGACGAGACAGGGCTATTCTGGAAAAGATTGCCAAAGAAAACATACATTACCAAGGAGGAGAAGTCATTGCCTGGACACAAGCCTATGAAAGATCGGTTTACTCTTGTGTTGTGTGGTAATGCAAGTGGCAATTTGAAAATTAAACCCTTGCTTGTGTATCATTCCAAAAATCCAAGGGTTTTCAAAAAATATAATGTGCTGAAACACAAAATGTGTGTGATGTGGAAGGCTAATGCTAAGGCATGGGTGACTAGGCAATTTTTTACGGAGTGGGTGAATATGGTGGTGTGCCCTGCCATTGAAAAATATTTGCAGGAGAACAGTTTGCCACTCATGGCCCTGCTTCTCTTTGATAATGCTCCTGCCCATCCTCTAGGCATGGAGGATTCATTGGATGAGGAATTTAAGTTTCTTACAATAAAGTTCCTTCGTCCCAACACCACTCCTCTACTTCAGCCTATGGACCAGAAAATCATTGCCAATTTTAGCCCTTAAACTGCACAACATGCCTGCAGGCTCACGTCTGGTTTGCGCAACGCACCTCCGGGTATTTGTATTTTTTACGTTCCATTCAAAACTCCTGCGGCTGCATGGGGTTCACATCAGCTTCCTTAGGACTCTTGTAAACAGACACCATCTTTAAAAAAACTCGTGGTCCACATTCCTGGGTGTGGGAGCCTCGGTAGTGAGTGAGCAACCAAGGCTGGCGCTCGCAGCATAAGCGCACAGCACTGCTGGTCAGCGTGTGACCACAGCATCGCCTAATAATGTCAAAATATATATATAACTTGTATTATTTAGCCATGATAGTATTATAGAAGAGCCTGAGTGTGATAATGACTGTGTACAATGTTCAAATATCAGTGATTCAATGCTGTTCAGGATGTTGACAGCACTAGCCACAGCACCACAGCATTATTTCGTCCATATAGGAATCTTCAAATGACTTTTTAGGTTCCTTTTCAAAATAAACGTGTGGTCAATTATTCATTTGCAGGAATTAGTGACCAGGATTGTGATAATAGCAGGATTGTGGTTATAATTAGCATTGTGTATAGTATTGTGGAAGGAGGAATTTTGGTGAGAGAGGGAGGGCGAGAATTGAGGTAGCCTCATTGTGTGTGTGTGTGGCAGCCACTCTTGTTTTGCTCACCATACTAGCTTAGTGGTTCGCTATGGGCAACACATGTGTACATGGGTATATACAGTGTGTGTATATAGTGTAAGAACAGCAACAGGAGAATGTTGAGAGGAGCTATTTTGGTGAGAGAGGTGACGTAATCGTAGCGTCGTCTGTTGTCTGCTGTGTGATTTTTCATGCAGTGTATGGTGGCAACATTACTGTTTGGACACAATACCGGCTTACTTGCATAGTTCTGGTAAATAAAACATGTAGATAGGTATATATAACATGTGTAAAAAGTAATAAGAACAATACCAGTATGGTGGGAGGAGCAATGTTGGCGAGTAAGATGTTGGAGTGAGGGAGACTGGCTGGGTGTGGCTACTCTTACTCGAGGTGTTCTGAATGTGTTGATAGTGAATGTATATAGTGTGTGACAGTGTATAGTGTGTAAATAGATTGTATACATATACATAAATTAGCATGATACATAGTAAATATCTGCAGCATATGTGTACACAAGTGTTATGCACGTAACACAGTGTACACATATGCTGTGTACACTGTGTTACGTATGGGTATGTGTACTCAGTATGGGTATGTGTACACAGTGTACACATACCCATACTGAGGGAAGGGTTTTTTAACACTTTAAAAAATCAAAATAATTTTTTCCAGAGAATTTATTTCCTGCACACTGGGAGGGTGTCATATTTGGAGGCGACACAGTTAAGGGGGTTAAGAAACTTTATGAAAGGGCACTTTTCCGGAGATGTGTCGAAGTGACGGATGCCACAAACCTCACCCTCAAAGAGTTCTGGAAAAAACATTTTAATATTTATAGTGCTTTAAAACTTGACAAAGCCTGGCAAGAAGTGATTGTAAGAACCATGATCTCTGGCTGGAGAAAACTGTGGCCTGAATGTGTTGCAGAACGAGACTTTGAGGGGTTTGAGCCTGAACCTGAAGTGCTTCTCGTTGAGGAAATTGTTTCTCTGGGTCGGCAATTGGGTTTGGAGTTGGATGGTGCTGATGTGGAGTTGGTGGAAGAACACAACGAAGAACTGACCACCGAAGAACTCCAAGCCCTTCAAAAGGAGCAGAAAGAAGAGGCAGCTGAGGAAATTTCTTCAGGGGAGGATGTGCCAGTAGAGAACGTCTCTTCCTCAAAAATTAAGAAAATGTGTGCAGCATGGGAAGAATTGGAAACCTTTGCTGAAACGGCTCACCCAAATCAAGCTGCAGTAGGTTGTTGCCTTAACCTATTCAATGACACTGATGCATCATTACAGACTAATGTTAAAAAGAAGGGAAAAACAAATGTCTCTTGACAAATTTGTAGTGAGACAAACAAGCACTGAACCACAACCAGGTCATAGTGGTATTCAGGCAAAACGTAGGAGAGAGAGTATCCCAGAGAAAACATCACTCACTGCCTGATGTAATAATGGAATGGGACTTCCCTTCCAAACAGTAACAACTCTCCTCCTCCCCCTCATTACCATCTTCCATATGCCATCAAGAGCCCTCCATAAAGGTAAGAGAAACTTTGGTACTGTATTGTAGTTAGAAAAAAACATTGTATTCAGTATAAAATGTATTTGTATGTTACTATTTTGGAGGGTGGGGAACGGATTAATTCAAATTCCTTTATTTCTTATGGGAAAAATCCCTTCGACTTACGATCCATCTCTGGGAACGGATTAGCGTCGTAAGTTGAGGCCCCATTGTACTTATATGTAACGTCTGTATATAAAAGCAAAAACAGTATGGTGGGAGGAGAATGGTGGCAAGTCAGGTGAGGTGAGGGAGGGAGGGAGGGAGTGGCAGCCAGTGGCGGCGGGCTGCCACTGGCTGCCACTGCCACTGCCACTCAGCATACCAACTTAGTGGTTGGTTATGGTGAACACTAATGTAGATACAGTGGTACCTCGGAACACGAGTGTCCCTGTATGCGAGTTTTTCAGAATACGAGCAGGATTTCCTCGGAAAATATGTCTCGGAAGGCGAGGGTTACCTCGGAACGCGAGTTTGTTGATACGCGTTCAGGGCGACCTAGCGCGTGGTGGTTCGGCGATCGTCGCCCCTCCGCCGCTCAGTTTACCATTGTCTCGCGCCCAGTGACTATCCCACATCAATTCTTCACCCAGATTTTCAGTGTTTTGTTGGATTTTTGGTCATTTGGCTATACAATTTGTTATTATATATATCACCATGGGTCTCAAGATAGCTATTGGTAAGGTTCAACCTAAGAAAATAGCTGTGAGTAGAGGCAGTAGAGGATGTCCCTTCTTGATTAAGAAAATGTGTGAAGTATGGGAAGAACTGCAAAGTTTTGTTGAAAAAACTCACCCAGATAAAGCTGTAGCAGGCCGTTGCATTGACCTTTTAAATGATAATGTGATGTCTTACTACAGACAAGTGTTAAAATGTAGGGAAAACAAGTGCCTTTAGACAAATTCTTAGTAAGACAAGCAAGTCCTAGTGGTATGCAGGCAAAATGTGCCAGAGTGTGCATACCAGTGAAGTCCTCACTGCCTGATGTGATAATGGAAGGGGACTCCCCTTCCAAACAGTAACTTCTCTCCTCCTCCCCCTTCCTCACCGTCTTCCAAAAGCCTACAGCATTCAACAGCAAGGTAAGTAATAACTTGAACATAGTTTTGTAGGTTTATTTAGATGAATTAGGTATAAAAATTTAGTTTGATGTGAGGTTTTTGGGGTAGTCAGGAACGGATTAATTCATTTCCCATTATTTCTTATGGGGAAATTAGCTTCGGAATACGAGCCGTCTCCAGGAACCAATTAAACTTTTAAACTGAGGTACCCCTGTACTTATATATAACGTCTGTATATAGTGAATAAAAGCAAAAACAGTATTGTGGGAGGAGAATGTGGGTGAGTCAGACAACTCGAGGGAGGGAGGAAGTAGCAGCCAGTGACGGCTGCCACTGGCACTGCCACTCAGCATGCCAACTTATTGGTTCGTTATAGTGAACACGAATGTAGATACTTATATATAACGTCTGTATATAGTGAATAAAAGCAAAATCAGTATGGTGGGAGGAGAATGTGGGCAAGTGAGGTGTTGAGAGAGTGAATGGCAGCGAGTGGCTGGTTGGTGTGTGGTGGTCACTCCTCGTTACTTTTTGACTCATGATAGCAACTTAGTGGTTCGTTATGGTGAACAAAACATGCAGATACTTATATATAACCTGTGTATATAGTATAATAACCGACAAAGTATTTGTTCACTGTTTGATGAACATAATTGAATCAACAATATGCACACCATATTTTTGAGTACAGCGATGTTTCACTCATTATATTATATAAATATATCACACTACACACTATTGAATAATATTACAGCAAAAAACTACGAAAAAGCAATCAGAGACATTGAAATAATTAGGTAATTATCTCTTTGTGGCAACTCCGGCCTGACAGCTGGCGAGCAACAGACCGTCTGGGACGCATGCTGAGTCAGCGCCTGTTTTTTTGCCAGACTTCCCCACCCTATAGCGGGCAATATATGCCACTTACGATTTTTTTATTATTTTTCCCATGATCAGTGAACACAAATTAACAGGTTTAGAAGAATTTTTTTTTTTTTGGTATGCGCCTGTGGGTGACACATACTAAATAGCCAAGCGCCATACAAGGGTTAAGGGTTAATGCTGACAGCAACTGCCGGAGAGATACAAACTGAGTGTTGTGAATGCCTACATCGAACAAGCTCTCACTCACAGCTCTATGTAGAAGCAGGTAGATGAGGAGTTATGTAGAATAAGGCAGATCTTGGTAAAAAATGGTTTCCCCAATGGTTATGTTGAAGACATCATAAAAAGGAAGGTGGCTAGGTGTGCAACAGGCGACGAAACAACTAATACCGCAGTACCCATACAGTCCTTCCAGTAAAATTTTTCTACAAAACTTCTTCTCCATGGCCTACAGAGCAGTGGAAAGAACCCTAAAAGAGATCATTAAGAGAAACTTTAATTATATCTTAACCTCAAGATATAACCTGCTAATGAAGAATTCTCCTGACACCAAGAAAAATGCCTTGAAAGAGACCAACGTTGTCTACGCCTTTACATGCCCACTTGGGGGATTGTCAGTCCCAACGAACTCAGTATTTAAGTATCCTTAAACTGCACATGGCATACATAAACGACAGGAGTAACGTGTCCCACCATGCGCTTGGCATGCATATGCGACGTAGGGTGCCGGCCACGATTCAAATGGCCCGCGGTGTAAAGGGGTCACCCATATTGTAGTCAGGGACGATTGTAAACAGACACCATCTTGAAAAAAATTCTAGTGCAGGCCTCCTTTGTCTCACAGGCCTTGGTTACCGACCAGACACATTGGCGAGCGCATCACGACCAAGCATCCGACCTCGCTCAGCGCTCTGCATGGTGCAGTCATTGACAGAAGATGAAATGGTTATTGAAGCTGGTTATTGATGAATCCTTTGTGTTTTTCAAACAACGTGCTGCCTTCAAGCAGTATCTTCCCTCAAAACACCACCGATTTCGATTGAAATTCTTTGTGCTCTATGACTGTGAATCAGGAATGGCATTACACATGATACTGTATTTGGCCACAAATGTAGACATTCTTTGTAATGACCAACATGGCTTCTCAGGTAGTGTGGTGAAGGCACTGCTTGCACCATATCTGAACAAGGGCCACATGTTGTACACAGATAACTATTATACCAGTCCCTTGCTAACCAGGTTCTTGCTTGATAATAGAACTGAAGTGTGTGGCACAGTAAAGCTAAAATTGAAGGGAAGTACCTTTGACACTGCTATGCAAATAGGTGATTGTGAGTTATGAAAAAGTGGTGAAATTCTTTCAGTCCTGTGGAAAGACAAACGTGAAGTGAACATATTGACCACCATTCATCCAACTACAATGGTGGACAGTGGCAAGGTGAATAGAACCAATAAACAAATAATCTATAAGCCAGAGTGTGTGATGGACTACAACATAAACATGCATTTAGTCGATAAATGTGATATGGTGGTGGGTGCTGTATAGTGTGTATGGAAAACAGTAAAGTGGACCAGGATGAGGATTTTTCCACCTTGTTGATGTAACAATGCTGAACAGTTACAACATGTACATTGTGAAAACAGGTAGAAAATCACATTTCTGTTCGTTTAGTTTTCATGTTGTGAAACAATTACTAGGTAAGTTTGGCAAAGACATCCCTGGCATACAAAGACCCATTCGGGTCCCAATTTTGCACCGTGCTCCCACACCCAGGCTCGTTTACAGGGAGGCCTTTCTGGTACACCAAATCAAGAAATTACCACCAACTGGATTGCGTGCAGTAGGCCTGCATTGGTGTGTAACCAGGGGGGGAGGGGAGGGATGTAATCCTATCTGATGGTGAGAAGTAAAGCAAAATAAGAAAGAAGGAGTAGGGGAGAAGGAATGGATGTGGGGGGGATAGAACATGGATAAGGTTGAGGGAGGAACTGGGGGGTAGAGGGAGGTGAACAGGTATAGAAAACGGAGTGAACGGTAAGAGGGGAGGCAGGAGGGAGAGAAGGAAGGAGTTGGAGTTGGAAGAAGTAGAGAGAAAGAGAGTAGAGTAGAGTGAGTAGACTGAGAAGATTCTATAATGTTATACTGATGTTAATTACTTTAAAATACTACTTTGCTGTCACCACCTGTCATTCTAATCAAAATCTTAATCCCACTTAACCACTGCACTGCGCAAAGCGCCTTTAGGCACTCTGAGAATTGTGTTTTTTTTCTAATTAGGCTATATTTTAATATTTTTTAATGTTTTCATTACTTTGTGTTTTGAAATGGAAATAGTTGAGTGTGGAAACTTTTTGACATTAACTTTACCTGGACATTTATAAAAACAACAAAAATATGTCCTTGAAAATTGCACTAAAAAGTTTTTGTCGAAACCAGGCATGCAGTGCAGTGGTTAACACTTTTGCTTGGCAACAACTCAGCATTGAGTCCTCCGTTAAATAGAGGGAAGTTCGGTAAGGACTCAGCATTGAGTCCTCCGTTAAATAGAGGGAAGTTCGGTAAGGACTCAGCATTGAGTCCTCCATTAAAATATTTGCCACAAATCCATTTTTTTATACAATTTTTTTTGGACTGATTTTAAACTGTGCGCCGCATTTAGTTGGCTATGTGGCATGTGGCTCAGCCCATGCCATAGGCCCACTGTTTACGCTCCACTGTTGTGACCGGTGTCGCCTCCCCTCGCGTCTCGAACGTGTGAACATTTCGGCTATTTTCATGAAGGGTTGACCCTTCAGGAAACGTTTTCCTGCTGCAGGTGGAGTGGATAAAACTAATGTTCCAACCTGTCCTCTTAAAAATAACATCACTTTTCGCTGGTATGCGCGCTATGGCCAAATTTGGACGTAATTTGAAATGAAATCGACTCACAAAAGTGACGTACTGTTCCGTTTTCTGTTTGAGTCGTCCATCTTACTCGGCCAGCTTAGAAAGGGATTCTTTCCATTAATGTTTTTCATAACATTTTGAAACATTATGAGAATTTCCTGCCCACCTAACCTATCAGAGGACCCTTAACTTACTGTTGTTGAAAAAAAATCCCAAATTTATATTCATTTTTTTTCTTTTTCAAATTACATCCATATTCGGCCATTCGGGCAAACGGCCAAAATCGACGTTCTTTTTAAGAGGACAGGTTGAATGTTCAACCCATGTCATGCTCCACAAACAACATTGAATTGCAACCCATTCTCGCACTTTCGTATAGTCAATATTGACTTATTAAATACGTGCATATGTGACATACTAAACATACTAGTTTACCTTGAAAAGGTTCATAGAAAACACCGACCTTACCCAACCTTCTTAGTACAGTATGTTAAGATAAGCATCTTATTGGTTCGTAATTACAATTATTACTTAACCTATTATAGGTATAGTTTAAGTAATAATTGCAATTACGAAGCAATAAGACACTTATCTTAACATACTAAGAAGGTTAGGTAAGGTCGGTGTTTTCTATGAAGCTTTTCAAGGTAAACTAGTATGTTTAGTATGTCACATATGCACGTATTTACTAAGTCAATATTGACTGTAAGAAAGTGCGAGAACGGGTTGTGAATTGATAAGTACAAAAAGATTTAGTTTTTATATACAGTACAACCTCAATTCAGCGTACTATATGGGACCAACCCTAGTGCGTTGGATGCATTGCAAGAGGTGACCTTCAGGAGGCATTTGCGTCGTGTCTTTTTTTTTCTTGTGTTCACTAAAAATGCATTACCATATTATGTACTGTACCTATATATTATTGCCCTACTAAAAAATACTTAGTTACATTTATTATTTACCTTATTGTTGGAGTTATATCTATCTTGAAGTCTCATGGAGTTGTGAATGCTGTACAGTAAATACGTACTGTAGTGTATTATACCATTAACACTGTGTTTATTAAGTAGTTCTGCTGTATGTTGAGTACTACAATATAGTTTATGAAAACTATTGTACACAAAAATTACTGGAACTTTAATTTTAACACTATGTACATACTTAAATTTAACACTTGTTCTAACTGTTCAAGCCACACACGATGTGCTTAGATGATTGCATCAGCTTTGCTGGTGTTCGCTGCTGCCGTGGCTTTAGCTGCTTCTGAGCTGGTGCTGGCTGCTGTTGTACCATTGCTGGGTACAGCTGTGCTCGTGCTGGGTATGGCTGTTCTCATGCTGAGTACGGCTGTTCTCGTGCTGGGTACCGCTGTGCTCGTGCTGGGTATGGCTGTTCTCGTGCTGGGTACGGCTGTGCTCGTACTGGTTGATTTTCTGCTACAAGTTCTTGCAAAATATTGCTTCATTTTTGGCATTAATAAGGCACCATTAGTAAGCCCCTGAGACATTTTGTTGTATAACAATACAGCTGTAGTAAAAAAATGGTAAATTCCACAATTAAAGTATTCTTCCACCGGCAGTTAAATACTGCACATCAATTGCAGACAAAGCTAAGGGCACTGGGTGCATACTGTACGAATGCAGACTAAGTCTATACGTACACCCTACAGTAGGCTGGTGTTTAACCCTTAAACTGCTAACTGTTCAATAGCAAACATCCCCAGGGCGCTCAAGAAAAAAATTGTTCCGAAAAAATAATTTTTCTTATGACATTGTTAATTAGCCTTCAGGAAGCACAAAAATCCAAATAAAAGTCTAGCTCTTGTGGTTTAGCTGTAGTGGCCTGGAGAAGTTGCATATTTTTAGTTGAGGTGCCGCATAGGAATAACTTTGTTGATTTATTTTCATTGTTTCTCTATTTATTTAGTTTTTTCATGATATCAGATTGTATTTGTGTGTCAAAGTTACTGTCTATTATGTAAAACTTTGAAAATATAAGTATGTATGAATATACAAGTAAAGATATAAAGACACCCACATACTTATTCATAATAATACATGTATATATATTTTAAGCCTAAATCTTAAAATTGCATATAGCACACATTTTGCCTCAAATATATACATGGTAATCACTCATTTACTGTTGCTAAAAGTTTAGTGTCTCCTCAATGGCTGCCCTAAATATTCAGATACTGGATGGTGATGTTGCCAAGCAATGGTCATCATTTTCTTACAAAGGCCCTAGAAGGAAAGTGAGGGACTAGGGATTTTTCTGGGGGGAGCCCCGTCGGCTCCCCGGAGCTATCCCAGGCTGATATGCTAATTTCAGACTTTGGCATCAGTCATGTGTATGGAGTTCTTAGGCCTACCGGGACCACGGCCAGAACCGGCCCCCTCAGAGAGGCACGGGGAGCAATGGCCTATAGAAGCCCCCGTGTGGTTGGAAGCATTCTATGTCTGCCATCGACCGGACAGGCACCCAGAAAGGTAAGCGCCCCAAAACAAACCCCTATTCTGGTTAAAATTGCTACCAAAATCCGAACTAGTGGATAGAACTCCCAACAGAAAAACAAGCATAGTGTGACGTCACACGTCACCGCGCCGCTGTCTGCGCAGCTCCCCCCTCCCCGGGAGGGGGAAGGTGGAGCCCCAGACCTCCCACGCCGGCTATCCACCCATCAGTTCTTCGGCTGATGCTATAGGCACCGGTTATGTGCTCCGGCTCCAGTGGTTGTTTCAGCACTGCACCTAGAGTGTGGTGTCTGTTTTCTAGGTGGTGCGCGAGCCGGGAGTGATTCTCCAGTACTCGGGCTGCATGCGCCTAGGGTTCCCTTCCCTAGGTGCCCTGTAAGTACTGCCCTTGGGACTTGGGGCCACCTTCCACAAGTTCCTTGGGTCTGCCCCTGCTAGGCCGTTTACTGCTTGGTTTTCGGCCGCTCTTTGTGTGCTCGGGTGTTCTGTCTCCCTTGTTCGCCTTAGAGTAAGGGGCAGTTTTTGCACTGGTGGGGCGCAGGGTACTGTGCAGCTTGTCTTTTTCCCAATCATAGCGGCCGGCTCTGTTCCGCTTGGGTACGCTGTCCTCTTGCGGGGTTTTCTTTTTCTTTTTGTTTATCTACCTGGTGGGGGGGTCTGCCTTCGTTCTTGCCCCTGGTGTCCCTTGTGTTCTGAGTTTTCTGGTGGTACCCCCTGCTAGGTCCCCGTGAGTGTACACGTCCCGGGGGTTCAGCTCTTAGAAAGTTGTTTGGTAGTTTTGGGTGCCGGTTAGCAGTACCCTGCCTGGGATTACCTGAGCGCGAGTCCTCTTATAGTAAACGCTCGGGACCCTGGGAAACCCCTGGGCGCGTGGGTCCGATGGATGTGACCCCAGAGCCCCCCCCCTCGCTTCCAGCGAGTTTGAGGGTTGCTCACCCCTTGTCTCTGGGTGACTCTCTGTTTTGCCTCCGTCTGCTGCCTGTGGGGTCGGTGACACCTTCGACCCGGAGCCCTGCGAGTTTGTTGCTCGTTATGGCTCGGTTACCCAGTTGTGCTCAGCTGGTGCGGGCAGCAGAGGCGTTGCACTTGAGCCTTGGTGGTGGCAACGCTCTCGTGGTAACTCCCGGGAGCCCCGGGGCTGCCCCGTTTTGGTTCTTGTTTTTCCCCTGGATTCCCCTTCCTGCCTGCATCCGGTTCCTTACCGTCTGTAGGTTCAGGGCGGGGTTTGGTGGTGTTGAGACTCGGGCTCTCGGGAAATCCCCTTCCGGGGTAGTGACGGGGGCATTCGAGCCTGTTCCTCCAGCCGTGTTGTAAGAGTCTGCCAGTGGGCTCCCTTCCTTAGTTTTTCACGGCTGTCCCGGTTTTCTGGTACGGCCGGGCTTTAGGGGGACGGCTCGGCCCCGGGGCCTGTTGTGTGGGTTCCCGGGGCTGCGGAGGGGCTGACTTGGGGGCCTTGGCCCCATAGGACCCCGTGGGGTTTTTATCCCCCTCTCGGCGGGGCTTGTGGTTACGCGGAGTGGGTTTTCCTCTCCACTCGCCGTACGTGCTGTTGGGCGTCGGCCCCTCCCCGGGCTCGGTTCCTTGGCCTTTGAGTCGGTTGGTTCCGTCCTGTGGGTGGATGTTTCCCCCCACCCCTTTTTTTGGGGGGACGGTTTTTCGTCATGTTTCCCCTTTGGGGGTTCTACATGACTACTGGTCTCGGGTGCGCATGCGCCTTTGTGTGCCTTCGGGACTGGTTTTGGCTTCCGTGTTCTCGAGGGTTCGGAAGGTT
>WNGS01001103.1:0-10400 GCA_020271785.1 Procambarus virginalis | reverse complement strand
GCTGCTGCTGCCTCGCCTGCCCTCTCCTTCACGCTGCTGCTGCTGCTGCCTCGCCCTGCCCTCTCCTTCACGCTGCTGCTGCTGCTGCTGCCTCGCCCTGCCCTCTCCTTCACGCTGCTGCTGCTGCTGCCTCGCCCTGCCCTCTCCTTCACGCTGCTGCTGCTGCCTCGCGCTACCCTCTCCTTCACGCTGCTGCTGCTGCTGCTGCTGCCTCGCCCTGCCCTCTCCTTCACGCTGCTGCTGCTGCCTCGCCCTGCCCTCTCCTTCACGCTGCTGCTGCCTCGCCCTGCCCTCTCCTTCACGCTGCTGCTGCCTCGCCCTGCCCTCTCCTTCACGCTGCTGCTGCATCTTCTCATGTGGTTCCCACGTACGTAGTGCTTCTCGTGCCAAGGATGACGTGATAGTAGAGTCGGTGTACATGCCCCGCGGCTTGAACACTCTTGGTGTACCCGCAGTGGCTCCTGGGAGGTATGGTCCTCCATGCTTGGCTTGGGACCAGGTGGTGAGTGTCCCCCCTGGCTTACTGTCCCCCTGCTGACTGTCCCCTGGCTGACTGTCCCCCTGGCTGACACTGTTGGGTGGTGTCTGACTGTCCCCCTGGCTGACTGTCCCCCTGGCTGACACTGTTGGGTGGTGTCTGACTGTCCCCCTGGCTGACACTGTTGGTTGGTGTCTGACAGTCCCCCTGGCTGACACTGTTGGGTGGTGTCTGACAGTCCCCCTGGCTGACACTGTTGGGTGGTGTCTGACAGTCCCCCTGGCTGACACTGTTGGGTGGTGTCTGACTGTCCCCCTGGCTGACAGTCCCCCTGGCTGACACTGTTGGGTGTGTCTGACTGTCCCCCTGGCTGACACTGTTGGGTGGTGTCTGACTGTCCCCCTGGCTGACACTGTTGGGTGGTGTCTGACTGTCCCCCTGGCTGACACTGTTGGTTGGTGTCTGACAGTCCCCCTGGCTGACACTGTTGGGTGGTGTCTGACTGTCCCCCTGGCTGACACTGTTGGGTGGTGTCTGACTGTCCCCCTGGCTGACAGTCCCCCTGGCTGACACTGTTGGGTGGTGTCTGACTGTCCCCTGGCTGACACTGTTGGGTGGTGTCTGACTGTCCCCCTGGCTGACACTGTTGGGTGGTGTCTGACTGTCCCCCTGGCTGACACTGTTGGTTGGTGTCTGACTGTCCCCCTGGCTGACACTGTTGGGTGGTGTCTGACTGTCCCCCTGGCTGACACTGTTGGGTGGGTCTGACAGTCCCCCTGGCTGACACTGTTGGTTGGTGTCTGACTGTCCCCCTGGCTGACACTGTTGGGTGGTGTCTGACAGTCCCCCTGGCTGACACTGTTGGTTGGTGTCTGACTGTCCCCCTGGCTGACACTGTTGGGTGGTGTCTGACAGTCCCCCTGGCTGACACTGTTGGGTGGTGTCTGACTGTCCCCCTGGCTGACACTGTTGGTTGGTGTCTGACAGTCCCCCTGGCTGACACTGTTGGGTGGTGTCTGACAGTCCCCCTGGCTGACACTGTTGGTTGGTGTCTGACTGTCCCCCTGGCTGACACTGTTGGGTGGTGTCTGACAGTCCCCCTGGCTGACACTGTTGGGTGGTGTCTGACTGTCCCCCTGGCTGACACTGTTGGTTGGTGTCTGACTGTCCCCTGGCTGACACTGTTGGGTGGTGTCTGACAGTCCCCTGGCTGACACTGTTGGTTGGTGTCTGACTGTCCCCCTGGCTGACACTGTTGGGTGGTGTCTGACAGTCCCCCTGGCTGACACTGTTGGGTGGTGTCTGACTGTCCCCCTGGCTGACACTGTTGGTTGGTGTCTGACAGTCCCCCTGGCTGACACTGTTGGGTGGTGTCTGACTGTCCCCCTGGCTGACACTGTTGGTTGGTGTCTGACAGTCCCCCCTGGCTGACACTGTTGGGTGGTGTCTGACAGTCCCCCTGGCTGACTGTCCCCTGGCTGACACTGTTGGGTGGTGTCTGACAGTCCCCCTGGCTGACACTGTTGGGTGGTGTCTGACAGTCCCCCTGGCTGACACTGTTGGGTGGTGTCTGACTGTCCCCCTGGCTGACACTGTTGGTTGGTGTCTGACAGTCCCCCTGGCTGACACTGTTGGGTGGTGTCTGACTGTCCCCCTGGCTGACACTGTTGGGTGGTGTCTGACTGTCCCCCTGGCTGACACTGTTGGGTGGTGTCTGACTGTCCCCCTGGCTGACACTGTTGGGTGGTGTCTGACTGTCCCCCTGGCTGACACTGTTGGTTGGTGTCTGACAGTCCCCCCTGGCTGACACTGTTGGGTGGTGTCTGACTGTCCCCCTGGCTGACTGTCCCCCCTGGCTGACACTGTTGGGTGGTGTCTGACTGTCCCCCCTGGCTGACACTGTTGGGTGGTGGCTGACTGTCCCCCCTGGCTGACACTGTTGGTTGGTGTCTGACAGTCCCCCTGGCTGACACTGTTGGTTGGTGTCTGACAGTCCCCCTGGCTGACACTGTTGGGTGGTGTCTGACAGTCCCCCTGGCTGACAGTCCCCCTGGCTGACACTGTTGGGTGGTGTCTGACAGTCCCCCTGGCTGACACTGTTGGGTGGTGGACTCACGGAGTGTCAGAGGGTGGGGGGTGAGGTGAGTGACCCTGGCTTGGGCGCCGAGATAACACGGCGGAAGTGGCCGTGCTAATGATCCTCTCCCATCGGCCCCTCTCTCAGCGTCCCCTCTCCCAGCGCCCCCTCTCCCAGCGCCCCCTCTCTCAGCGCCCCCTCTCTCAGCGCCCCCTCTCTCAGCGCCCCCTCTCTCAGCGCCCCCTCTCTCAGCGCCCCTCTCTCAGCGCCCCCTCTCCCAGCGCCCCCTCTCTCAGCGCCCCCTCTCTCAGCGCCCCCTTTCTCTCAGCGCCCCCTCTCCCAGCGCCCCGTCCGGCGCCCCCTCTCCCAGCGCCCCCTCTCCCAGTGCCCCCTCTCTCTCAGCGCCCCCTCTCCCAGCGCCCCGTCCGGCGCCCCCTCTCTCAGCGCCCCCTCTCTCTCGGCGCCCCCTCTCCTAGTGCCCCCTCTCTCTCAGCGCCCCCTCTCTCTCGGCGCCCCTCTCCCAGCGCCCCCTCTCCCAGCGCCCCCTCTCCCAGCGCCCCGTCCGGCGCCCCTGTCCCTTCAGACGCGTCGGGAAGAGGCTAGCGTGGCGGAAGGGAGAGCTGCGTGGGGGGTGACGCCCCCCCCCCATGGTACGGGGTGACGCCCCCCCCCCCATGGTGCGGGGTGACGCCCCCCCCCATGGTGCGGGGTGACGCCCCCCCCCCATGGTGCGGGGGAATATTGGTTGTGGGTTTACCTGAAGGTAATTTTCAGAGTTCCACTCTGCAACCTGGTCCACCCTCAGGTTGGTACCGTGGACCGCGGTGGACCGTCGCCCCCGGGCCGCTCCCCTGCAGGTTAGTACCCAGGTTAGTACCCCGCCCCCCTCTCTATCCCCCGGGGGTGAGAGGGAGCCTCACCCCCTGCCCCTGCCCCCTGGTACAGCAGCATACATGTGTGGAAGCATCAGGGAGTGTGTATATATGAATGCTACACAGTACTCATCTATAGACATCCATATATGGTGAAACACATGTGAAGAACCTCTCACACACTCACAGCTCCCTGACAAGAGGGAGCCAGCTTAGCTTAGCTGCCAACACCCACACATCGTGTCAGCAAGGCGAACAGTCCGCCTGGTGTCAGCAAGGCGAACAGTCCGCCTGGTGTCAGCAAGGCGGACAGCCCGCCTGGTGTCAGCAAGGCGGACAGCCCGCCTGGTGTCAGCAAGGTGGACAGCCCGCCTGGTGTCAGCAAGGTGGACAGCCTGCCTGCTGTCAGCAAGGCGGACAGCCCGCCTGGTGTCAGCAAGGCGGACAGCCCGCCTGGTGTCAGCAAGGTGGACAGCCCGCCTGGTGTCAGCAAGGTGGACAGCCTGCCTGCTGTCAGCAAGGCGGACAGCCCGCCTGGTGTCAGCAAGGCGGACAGCCCGCCTGGTGCCAGCAAGGCGGACAGCCCGCCTGGTGTCAGCAAGGCGGACAGCCCGCCTGGTGTCAGCAAGGCGGACAGCCCGCCTGGTGTCAGCAAGGCGGACAGCCCGCCTGGTGTCAGCAAGGCGGACAGCCCGCCTGGTGTCAGCAAGGCGGACAGCCCGCCTGGTGTCAGCAAGGCGGACAGCCCGCCTGGTGTCAGCAAGGCGGACAGCCCGCCTGGTGTCAGCAAGGCGGACAGTCCGCCTGGTGTCAGCAAGGCGGACAGCCCGCCTGGTGTCAGCAAGGCGGACAGCCCGCCTGGTGTCAGCAAGGCGGACAGCCCGCCTGCTATCATACCTCTCACTGTATTTCCCACTTCTATACTTCACTTCACCTATGCCTCTCCTTCCTCTTTACTCCCCCCCCCCCCCAAAAAAAAGCATAGCGTTCGTCTGTCGGTAGGGGTCGTAGCCCCCCACAGCGGGGGGGGGGGGAGTCGTAGAGCGACGCTGTGAGGTTGTCGATGTCATCGCTGACGTACTTGTCCTCCGAGGACTGGTAACCTGGAGGAGGTCCTCTCCCGAAGCGTTCGTTCAGCGGGAGTTGGGCGTAGGCTCTTGGCCTCATGCTCCGGTTAACTTATCCTCGATGGGGATGAAGGTTCTTATGACACGTTAACTTACTCATTCTCATCCACACACACACACACACACACACACACACACACACACACACACACACACACACACACACACACACACACACACACACACACACACACACACACACACACACATATATTTTGATTTCTGCAAAGAGTAGTTAACGGATGGAATGCATTAGGCAGTGATGTGGTGGAGGCTGACTCCATACACAGTTTCAAGGGTAGATATGATAGAGCCCAATAGGCTCAGGAACCTGTACACCAGTTGACAGTTGAGAGGCGGGACCATAGAACCAAAGCTCAACCCCCGCAAGCACAAATAGGTGAGGACACACACACACACTGGATTGGCGCCCAGTCAATCCTCCCCGGCTGGGATACGAACCCCGGCAAAATCGCTTGCGGAGTGCCGGGCTTCGAAAGCGCCAAGCCATTACGACTATATAACACTGAGAAGGGGTCAGGATAAGGATTTGAGATGGGACGGGGGAAAAGGAATGGTGCCTAACCACTTGTGGACAGTCGGGATTGAACGCCGACCTGCATGAAGCAAGACCGTCGCTCTACCGTCCAACCCAACCATGTTGATAGAGCAATGGAATGAGACTCCACGCGTGTCTCTTATGTAAATAAATATTTGTTTTTATTCGCTTTGCTATTTTCAACAATAAATGTTCAGTAACTCCATTTGGCGAGGCAGGATTTGGCGAATGTCTCGTAGTGAACTTGTTCTGTTCTGCAGTGCAACATAGCAGTGCCACGAAGCAGTGCCACATAGCAGTACCACATAGCAGTGCCACAGTGTCACATAGCAGTGCCACATAGCAGTGCCACGAAGCAGTGCCACATAGCAGTGCCACATAGCAGTGTCACATAGCAGTGCCACGTAGCAGTGTCACATAACAGTGCCACATAGCAGTGCCACATAGCAGTGCCACATAGCAGTGCCACATAGCAGTGCCACATAGCAGTGCCACATAGCAGTGCCACGAAGCAGTGCCACAGCTGCCTGATACGATGGGCAATGCAGTTTTTATGTTTTGCATGTGAAATAAATCTATATTACACCATATAGACCTGACAGACACAGGTGTCACGATGAAGGGCCTTGAACAAATATAATTAATAATAATAATCGTAATTAATGTCAAGTGTTGTACAGGTTAACATTGGAACTTAACATAATTACTGAAGACATTATGGTTTATAAGATGCTGTAATTTATTTTTGGGTCTGGTAAGCTGAATGACTTTCTCAGCCTCATCTTAACTCTGCTTTCTGTTACAGGTGAGTGTGGAGGCTGTGGCACTGGCTACCTTCACACAGGTGAGTAATGTCTAATTGAACCGGTCCTCGTCTCGGGGGACTGGATGCTACAGTCACATATATACTAATCTTACACATGAGGTCGGCGTACATAAGATGTACCCATTGAGCTAGATGTGGTAATTGTGTTCAATATCACCAATATGACCAGGAAATTGTTCCCAATTGATGTCACACGAGGAGCTTGGATCTATGACATCCATCTCCAGGTCACTGGTGTGCCAGAACTGCTTGTAAATACCTAAGTGTAATTACTAAGTGTAGTTAGAGGATGAGAGCTACGCTCGTGGTGTCCCGTCTTCCCAGCACTCTGTCATATAACGTCTCTGTTGTCTCTGGGGAGTGCCAACCAGGTGTTCTTAAGATGAGGGGGGCAAGACGAGTGCCTACCTGAGGCACTCCTTGTGGTACACTATACAACAGGCCTACACGTGGCTCTTGTTGACACAGATACTGGCACTGGAGAAAATCACAGACATGGAAAAAAAGTTAAGTTCTAACAAGCAGCAGTGGTGTACACACACGATGGTGTGGTTAATGACTGTTTAACAGGTGGTTGATGACAGCAGCTCCATGTGGGGTACTAACAGTCTGTCGTCTAAAGCAACTCTGCTGAACACGAGGATAGAAATAGCCTAAGCTACTCTATCCTGTTGATCTCATTCTTTTATCACTTCAACTTGAGTTGCTTTGGATGATTACTGTTATCTCGGTGGGCTGGAGAGGTAGCCACGTCCGCCCCCTGGGAGAGCTGGGACTGGAATGAGACCTCCAGGAGAATCCAGACTCCGCCCTCACAGTGCTTATATTTCGCGCGCTTTTCCACGGTCCAATTACAACTAAGCACCGACTTGCAGCCAATTTCTATTGGGTAGAGAAGCACCATTGTGGGACGCCTGATTAGCCCTATCTATGGTCAAGGTGGTAAGCTTAGATTGGTCTAAATGGCTTAGAAGTATCTGCTTATTCCAACCTAATCTCTTCAAACATCTCTTGATAAACTTGTATTCAAGATCCAGTAATCCATTGGAGTGATTTATATTCAAGCTCCATTAATCTGATTGGGTGATTTGTCACATACGACGAACACACAATATTACTGATAGCTGTGAGAGCTTTCCTGTCGGCCAACTGAGAGTAATTCAAGACTAAGACCTTGACATACTTAATACGCGTGTAGATGAATAACGTTGGGAAACCTGCTCTGATACAGCGACTACAGGGAACCGAGGCTGTGAAGAGCCCTAGTGTTTACAGTTGGGTACAGTCAAGCACCAGCTACAGCTCCCGAGGCTTGAATTAATATTCTAATTTCTATGATGATGATAAATCCATCTAAATCCATTCTAAGTGGAGGATCCGTATGGTACTTCACCAGCACCACACATTACCGTCCTTCCATCATCTGTGGTTGATGGAGAATGGAAATTGTCTTCGTAAAAGACATAGAAATATCAACAACGGCTTCCAGTAGTCAGAGAAGAAAAGGATCAGAAATAACAGTTTCTATTGTCATATTTATAAATTATCCAGAAAGCACATTTGTGACAAGCGATTGATTGATTAAGATAAAGCCAGGCCAGAGTAGGCGCGGGATGGCTTAAATTATATATTATACTATATTATATATAAATTATACACGAGCATGAATAACCCGTAGTGTGTGACACACAACGTCTACAGAACTGGACTTACAGACAGTCGTGGGTGGAGTATGAGAACGTTTAAAGTTACTTACACCTGGTGATGGTGCCTCGTCCCGATCACCGCCGCTGCTCACATGTTTTAAACACGTGAGTGTGTACAGATCTTGTGCTGTTTGTCCTGATTATAGACAGAATAATATTGAGACTACTGAGGGCGACTCAGAACACTTTGCAACACTCTAGAATGATAACGAGGGATCTGGACGACTCCTCACGAGGAGAGGGACGACTCCTCACGAGGAGAGGGACGACTCCTCACGAGGAGAGGGACGACCCCTCACGAGGAGAGGGACGACTCCTCACGAGGAGAGGGACGACTCCTCACGAGGAGAGGGACGACTCCTCACGAGGAGAGGGACGACTCCTCACAAGGAGAGGGACGACTCCTCACAAGGAGAGGGACGACTCCTCACAAGGAGAGGGACGACGACCCTCACAAGGAGAGGGACGACTCCTCACAAGGAGAGGGACGACTCCTCACAAGGAGAGAGACGACTCCTCACAAGGAGAGAGACGACTCCTCACAAGGAGAGAGACGACCCTCACAAGGAGAGGGACGACTCCTCACAAGAGAGGGACGACTCCTCACAAGGAGAGGGACGACTCCTCACAAGGAGGAGACGACTCCTCACAAGGAGAGGACGACTCCTCCAAGGAGAGGGACGACTCCTCACAAGGAGAGGGACGACCCTCACAAGGAGAGGGACGACTCCTCACAAGAAGGACGACACCCAATTGGCAGTGGCCAAGGGGTCCACTTATCTATCAGTGGCCAAGGGGTCCACTTACTAGGTGAACAGGAGCATCAGGGTGAAATACACTGCCCATTGCCGTGGGGCAAACAAAAGCTCACCACGCCATCGCTGCAAGAAGGGCGCTGCCCTGCATGTGGTGGTGGTGGTCCACGTCGTATCCCATCTGGCGAGACCGAACCCCCGCTAGGCAACATAGGCCCCCACACACCACCCCCACCCCCCCTCCCCTGCCCATGGTACGCATTGCATCTGTTACTGGATCGTGGCGTGCAGGGAGCCTGGGGCGTGCAGGCAGCGTGGGCGTGTAGGCAGCGTGGGCATGCAGGGAGCGTGGGCGTGCAGGGAGCCTGGGGCGTGCAGGGATCGTGGGCGTGCAGGGAGCCTGGGGCGTGCAGGCAGCGTGGGCCTGCAGGCAGCGTGGGCATGCAGGGAGCGTGGGCGTGCAGGGAGCCTGGGGCGTGCAGGCAGCGTGGGCATGCAGGGAGCGTGGGCGTGCAGGGAGCCTGGGGCGTGCAGGCAGCGTGGGCTTGCAGGCAGCGTGGGCATGCAGGGAGCGTGGGCATTAGCAGCGTGGGCGTGCAGGAGCGTGGGCATGCAGGCAGCGTGGGCGTGCAGCAGCGTGTGCAGCGGCACAGCGTGGGCTGCAGGCAGCGTGGCTGCAGGCAGCGTGGGCATGACGGGCAGCGTGGCATGCAGGCAGCGTGGGCGTACAGGCAGCGTGGGCATGCAGGGAGCGTGGGCGTGCAGGCAGCGTCGGCATGCAGGGAGCGTGGGCGTGCAGGGAGCCTGGGGCGTGCAGGCAGCGTGGGCATTCGGCAGCGTTCGCGGCAGCGTGGGCATGCAGGCATCGGGGGGGGGGTGGGGGCATGCATCACGCGTGGCATGCCGTGCACGGCAGCGTGGGGCAGTGCAGGCAGCGTGGGCAGGGCCAAGGCAGCGTGGCGGCATGCACGTGGGCAACGTTGCATGCAGCGTGGGCGTCGCAGCGTGTCATGCAGGCAGCGTGGGCAAGCAGGCAGCGTGGGCGTGCGGCAGCGTGGGCGTGCAGGCACGTGGGCTTGTGCAGTCAGCGTGGCAGGCGTGCAGACGTGGGCATTGCAGCAGCGTGGGCGTTGCAGGCAGCGTGGCAGTGCGTCAGGTGGCAGTGCCGGGTCAGGCAGGCCGTTGGCGTGCAGGCAGGCGTTCGTTGCAGTCAGCGGGGCATGCAGGAGCGTGTGCAGTGCTAGCGCGTGGGCCGCAGCGTGGGCAGGCAGGCGCGTCGGCAGCAGCGTAGTGCATGCGCAGCGTGGGCGTAGCAGGCAGCGGGGGCTGCAGGCAGCGTGGCTTGCATGCAGCGTGGCCGTAGCAGCGTTGCGTTCCACGGTGGGCGTGCAGGGAGCGTGGGCGTACAGGCAGCGTGGGCGTGCAGGCATCGTGGGCGTACAGGCAGCGTGGGCTTGCAGGCAGCGTGGGCATGCAGGGAGCGTGGGCGTGCAGGGAGCCTGGGGCGTGCAGGCAGCGTGGGCATGCAGGGAGCGTGGGCGTGCAGGGAGCCTGGGGCGTGCAGGCAGCGTGGGCATGCAGGGAGCGTGGGCGTGCAGGCAGCGCGTTGGGCATGCAGGCAGCGTGGCGGCAGCAGCCGGGGAGGGGCGGCAGCGGTGGGCGTGCAGTGCAGCGTGGGCGTGCGGGCAGCGTGGGCGTGCAGGCATCGTGGGCGTGCAGGCAGCGTCGGGCGTGCATGCAGCGTGGGCATGCAGCAGCGTGGGCGTGCAGCCGTGTCATGCAGTCATCGTTGCGTGCAGGGCAGCGTGGGCAGGTGCGGCATCGTGGGCATGCGGGCAGCGTGGGCGTGCAGGCATCGTGGGCGTGCAGGCAGCGTGTCATCGGCAAGCGTGTGGGCCGTGCAGGCCATCGTGGGCATGCAGGCAGCGTGGGCATGCAGGCGGCGCTGGGCGGCAGGCAGCGTGCGGCGTCAGGCAAGCCGTTGTGCATTCGGCAGCTTG
>WNGS01001102.1:73155-85708 GCA_020271785.1 Procambarus virginalis | reverse complement strand
GGAATATTGCACTCTGGTCTTGCCTGCCTCCTTGGTCCTCCCGGCATGGAGGACATCTGTTATCAAGAGCAGATATACCTCACACAAGAGCAGATATACACTGACACAAGAGCAGATATACACTCTCACAAGAGCAGATATACACTCACACAAGAGGAGATATACACTCACACAAGAGCAGATATACACTCACACAAGAGCAGATATACACTCACAAGAGCAGATATACACTCCACAAGAGGAGATTACACTCACACAAGAGCAGATATACACTGACACAAGAGCAGATATACACTCACACAAGAGCAGATATACACTCACACAAGAGCAGATATACACTCACACAAGAGCAGATATACACTGACACAAGAGCAGATATACACTCTCACAAGAGCAGATATACACTCACACAAGAGCAGATATACACTCACACAAGAGCAGATATACACTCACACAAGAGCAGATATACACTCACACAAGAGCAGATATACACTCACACAAGAGCAGATATACACTCACACAAGAGCAGATATACACTCTCACAAGAGCAGATATACACTCACACAAGAGGAGATATACACTCACAAGAGCAGATATACACTGACACAAGAGCAGATATACACTCACACAAGAGCAGATATACACTCACACAAGAGCAGATATACACTGACACAAGAGCAGATATACACTCACACAAGAGGAGATATACACTCACACAAGAGCAGATATACACTCACACAAGAGCTGATATACACTCACACAAGAGGAGATATACACTCACACAAGAGCAGATATACACTCACACAAGAGCAGATATACACTCACACAAGAGCAGATATACACTCACACAAGAGCAGATATACACTCACACAAGAGCCCGTCTTAAGGCCAAAAACGACATCTTTCGACTCTAAATAAATGAGTCTAAATAACTGACTTAAATGATCCGGATACGACTCCGTTCACGAACGCTCAATGTAAACAAAGACACTAATACATCGAAGTCTATCACTCACGATTATTTCTATTTTTTGTTTTCGTTGTAATAAATTAAATAAACAGTTTAAATTCAACTTTATTCCTTTAATTACAGATGTCACGTAATAATTGATTAGTGTTAGCGTGTTCGTAGAATGAATTCAAGATTTAAAATGAAACCGGATTCAACGCTTGGCGAACCCTGGGGGGCACTGAGGGGATTATCAGAGGAAGAGACAAGCCATTACGACCATATAGCACTTTGAAGGGGTCAGGATAAGGATTTGGGATGGGACGGAGGGAAAGGAATGGTGCCCAACCATTTGTGGACGGTCGGGGATTGAACGCCGACCTGCATGAAGCGAGACCGTCTGTCAGGATGGTATTGTCTGTCTACCAGTGCGATATAGGATTAAGCACATTAACTCTGCTGCTCAAAAGATATCTTGAATTTTCTCTTAGTAAAACTGGGTACAGCAATCCTTAATTAGTGGTCGAGTGCTCAACTACAGGTCAAGTCCTGGAGCTGAAGAGAGTGTCAGCACCGAGTGCCAAAGTGGTCACCATCGTCCATAGACATGGTTGTTAACTGGCTCAATTGCCTCCAGAATATTTCACAATGTCTTGAGAAGGACAATTGTCTTACATTTTCACTCAGGCTGACACTGGTGGGTTGTATATCAGTGCCTGTGTGTCTGCTGTTATGAAAGGAACATATTCTTGGCGTCTCCGTGAGATTAGCCAGTAATTGTCTTTCGGGGCAACAATGAAAATTAATGTTTTCAAGAATGATAAACTGGGAGAGAGTTTGTCCCTTGAAGGCTTCTTTATTCATCTTTTGAGCTGTTTAATGTGCTTTTAACCTTCATCATACTATTCAAAGGCATTGATCTCCAAGGTCTGTGAAATATCACATCATTTTGGAGAATGGTGACTATTTTTGAAGTTTCATTCATGTGAAATCTTCATTTTTGTCTTAAAAAAGTAGGTGAACAATTTTTTGCATGAATTGTGACATCACAATGCCCTAGTGAACACTTTGGTCTGTTAGGTTTGCGGAAGGAATGATTGTGAGCTACAATCTGGAAGATTAGTTAAGTCGGTTCCAGGGAGTTAGTGAAGACCTCTCCTCGACTCCAAGTCTCTTGATCATCTTTCCCTTCGTGTCAGACGATATCTAGGTCACCAGCACTACCCAGACGGATCACAGGTAAGCATTGCACACTCAAGAGTCTTGTTGTAATTTGCTGCCAACTGTTGCACCAAATCTGATTATCTTAACTCTGGAATTAAATTACTTCCTACTTAGTAGTTTTAAGATTTTTTTTTCTGGTGTCTCGAATGGGATCTTGTGGGATCATGTGAGATATCATCTTTCAAATGACTGAAAATAAGGATTTTGGCGCATACGTTTCTACTGATATCTTGTTTTTATTTTGTGGAGAGCTACCAGCCACGGGCCAGATTCACAAAACAATTACGCAAGCACTTACGAGGACCAGATTCACGAAGCAGTTCCGCAAGCACTAACGAACACGTACATCTTTTCTCAATCTTTGGCAGCTTTGTTTACAATAATTAAGCAGTTAATGACCTCCGAAGCACCAGGAGGCTGTTTTTAACAATAACAACAGTTGATTGGCAAGTTTTCATGTTCGTAAACTGTTTAATAAATGTAACCAAAGCCGTCAAAGATTGGTGAAAGATGTACATGTTCGTAAGTACTTGAGTAACTGCTTCCTGAATCTGGTCCTCGTAAGTGCTAGCGTAACTGCTTCTTGACTCTGACCCCAGGTTTGCTTGGTAGAGGACTAGTGGAGGGAGGCTGCAGGTGAAAGTAAAGCCTTTCAGAGTGAAGACACAGTCTTGATCGTGGGATCTTGTAAAGATTCGTCTCAAGTAGATGTTTCTAACTTTATCTTTTGTGATGAACCGCTCTTGTCCCATCTCTCGTGAAGGTATTCCTTATTCCGACTTTTACCCGTTATCCATTCCTCCATCCTTACCCGTTGGCAGGCTTCTTGGTCGTCTGTTACTGGTAACAAACTCCGTACTCTTAAATGTTTTGTTTCCTCGTGGCCGTCCTCCTACCACCGTAACCGGCGGTGGGAAACGGCTCTGGCGAGGTTGCGTATTGGCCATACTCGCTTAACTCATGGTCACTTCATGGAGCGCCGCCCTGCTCCTTATTGTCCTAATTGCGTTGTCCCTCTTACGGTCGTTCTTGAATGTCCTGACTTCCGGGACGAGCGTGTGTCTTGCTTTCCGACCGTCCCTCGCGGTCACTTGTCCCTCAATAGAATTCTTGGTGACTCTGATACTTTTGATATCGTTCGCCTCGTGCGTTTTTGTTCTCGTATTGGCATCCTTGGTGATATTTAGCGCCCTCTGATTATCCCGCACATTTGATGGTGCTACATAGCCTTTCCGGTTTGGTGCCTTCTTGTTGATGATTACTTACTTTTGTGATGAACAAGAAGATAGACAGGAGTTGATCAAGATAGGGAGCTCCGATAGACAGCTATCTGAATTGAACGACGAAGTTCAGTGTTCTCCATAGAACAGATGGAGAACAGATTGAAGCTTCAGTGCATCAGGTCTGTTCAGAGATGGTTTAGGAGTCATCAATGATAGACCAAGGAACCTGGTGTACATTTGTAAATGCCTTTAAGAATATTGGTAGTTTGGTATTTAAGAAGGGGGGAAGGGAACTATTAGGGAGAAAGCACCAAGCCGTTCCGACTATACAGCACTGGGAAGGTGTTAGGATAAGAATTTGGGAGTGGACGGGAGGAAGGAATGGTGTCCAATCACTTGGTTGGGGATTGAACGCCGACCTGCATGAAGCGAGGCCGCCGCTCTACCGTCCAGTCGAAGTGGTTGCACAGTTGAGATACAAACTTGATAGGCAAACATTTAAGAAGTGTTTTCAGAAGATGGAGATGCTGTAATGAGATGTAATGGTTTCTATAGCGTCTCCAGTCAGGATGACAGTCCCATTATCGTTCTTTCCAAAGTGGCACACACCCTGCCAGTCTACCTGTCCCCGGGACGACACTGTGGGAGGACCACCACAACTTGACAGGTCCATTTGGATGTTAGTCTACACCACCTGAGGGTTCGAAACAGTCTACACTGCCTGATGGTTCGAAACAGTCTACACTGCCTGATGGTTCGAAACAGTCTACACTGCCTAAGGGTTCGAAACAGTCTACACTGCCTGAGAGTTCGAAACAGTCTACACTGCCTAAGGGTTCGAAACAGTCTACACTGCCTGATGGTTCGAAACAGTCTACACTGCCTAAGGGTTCGAAACAGTCTACACTGCCTGAGAGTTCGAAACAGTCTACACTGCCTGAGGGTTCGAAACAGTCTACACACCTGAGGGTTCGAAACAGTCTACACCACCTGAGGGTTCGAAACAGTCTACACCACCTGAGGGTTCGAAACAGTCTACACCAAGGTGTTGACATTAGTTTTGATGAAGAAACTCATCAAGATGATTTGCACACACAAACCACAACAGCGTGATGCATCAATGAACAAATCCACAAGGGCCGTGACGAGGATTCGAACCTACGTCTGAGAGCATTCCCACCGATTAAGGCAGCGTCTGGGATGCTCTCAGACGTAATTCGAATCCTCGTCACGGCCCTTGTGGCTTTGTTCGTCTCGATGATCATTTATATATTACATGAGCTCACTGACCTGCCATGAAGACGATAACAGAGGTTATCTTCTTCTTGAGGTTATCTTGAGTTGATTTCGGGGCTTTAGTGTCCCCGCGGCCCGGTCCTTGACCAGGCGTCCACCCCCAGGAAGCAGCCAGTGACAGCTGACTAACTCCCAGGTACCTATTTACTGCTAGGTAACAGGGACATAGGGTGAAAGAAACTGTACCCATCGTTTCTCACCGGCGCCCGGGATCAAACCCGGGACCACAGGATCACGTGTCCATCGTGCTGTCCGCTCGGCCGACCGGCTCCCCTCCATTCGAGTCTATTAATGTTATCGATGAGTTTTAACATTTATCTTTCTGTATGTTTTAATAATATAATTATAGAAACAAATTGATTTACATAAGAGAAATGGTAGGAAAAAATCAAATTAGCCAAATAAGAAGAGGAGAAGCTGAGACGGAAGAGAGAAGAGAGAGACTTAAGAGCAAGAGACTACAGTAATAATATACCAAGTGGCACACGTGCTGTTGGTGGTAAGACACGGCCGTTGCTTACAAAAATGAAATGCATCATCTAATAAATATTTTCATTACAGCTGACAGAGACTTCTCTGGGATTAGTCAACGCCCAGGGGATTTCCATGTCCAATTTCGTATCCAGTTAATTGTTTTGTCCATTTTTGTTATTCATTTTTTGTCATATTTTAACCCATTTTTTCCAGGTATATGATTTTGTTTTTATCTTCAGCTTTTATAATATTATAGACAATATATTTTAGCATTATTTAAAAACTATTCAAGCCTTTTATGTTATCCAATTTGCTTACTATATTAAATTCGGTCTAATTTAGCTCTAAAGAAACTTTTTCCATATAGTTATTTTATTATAATCTTTTATCCATTTGTTTCCGTCGAGGCTCCCAAGTTTTTCTTAGTTATAACCCATTTTTTCCCCACGTTCACCTATTTCCTTCCTTCCCCCCCCTTTCGTTAACCTATTCCCCCCCCCTTTCGTTAACCTATTCCCCCCCCCACCCTTCGTTAACCTATTCCCCCCCCCCCACCCTTCGTTAACCAACACTTTTTCTGTAGTTAACGAGTCACTTCCGACTTGTTCACTGCTGGTTGACACGTGTTTTGGTTCAACTACATCTGTCAAATGTATTAATTAAACTATTAATTTTTTTTGTATTACAATTTCAGTCAAAAATGAACTAGTTTGCGCGGGAATTTGTTGTCTGTTTAATAAACGGGTAAAAAAAGCTGGAAACCCAAAACGAAAAATCATGTTCTCCAACAGCTGATAAGTGTAAACAAATCCTGATATCAGCTGATTAGTATAAATGAACTCATTTGTCAGCTGATTATTAATATGGTGGTCATAATACTTCATCAGATGATTAGTATCAGTTGTGTGTCAGCTGTTTACCATTAAATAAACTCACTCTCAACTGGTCCTCGTAAACTAATTATGAGTTTATACTTAGGAAATTGTGTTTATAAACATAAACAAAAGCCTTCATCAGCTGATAAACGTAAACAAAAGCCTTCATCAGCTGATAAACATAAACAAAAGTCATCATCAGCTGATAACATAAACAAAAGTCATCATCAGCTGATAAACATAAACAAAAGTCATCATCAGCTGATAAACATAAACAAAAGTCATCATCAGCTGATAAACATAAACAAAAGCCTTCATCAGCTGATAAACATAAACAAAAGTCATCATCAGCTGATAAACATAAACAAAGCCTTCATCAGCTGATAAACATAAACAAAAGTCATCATCAGCTGATAAACTTAAACAAAAGCCTTCATCAGCTGATAAACATAAACAAAAGTCATCATCAGCTGATAAACTTAAACAAAGCCTTCATCAGCTGATAAACATAAACAAAGTCATCATCAGCTGATAACATAAACAAAAACCTTCATCAGGTGATTATTTGCATCAGAGAATTTGGCTAATTGGCTGATTAACTTTTCTTTCCGTTTCTGCCTTTGACGTCACAACATTTTTTTGGTGTGGCTCAGAGAGGGGATCTGGGAGAACTTTTATTGTATTTGTTATCCTTAGTTTAATAATAATTATTATAATTATTATTATTATTAGTATTATTGTTATTATTATTATTGCACAATAAAATCACATTAGCGTACTGTAGCAATGAAAAAAATCAGGAGTCGAACCCACACCTAATCTTGAGATCGTTTCGGGGCTTAGCGTCCTCGCGGCCCGGTCCTCCTCGACCAGGCCTCCTCATTGCTGGACTGGTCAACTAGGCTGTTGGAGCACAGCCAGAGTGCATGAGTGGGCTTCAGTGGAAGCTTCAGGTCTCTATCCCGACCCAATAAAGGTTTCAGTTGACTCTCAGGTTGCATTGCTTTTAACCATGTCGTGGCGGAGTGGTCTACGTCGTGAGCTTGGACGTGCCAAGTGTGGCACACTTGGTACCGAGAACATGGCCCTCTACCATGGCATATGGAGGTTTCCCTCTACCTTGTAAACTCATCAGGGCACCATGGAGGTTTCCTTCCACAATGTAAACTTATCATGGCACCATGGAGGCTTCCCTCCACATTGTAAACT
Source organism: Procambarus virginalis (assembly GCA_020271785.1). NCBI lineage: Eukaryota > Metazoa > Arthropoda > Malacostraca > Decapoda > Cambaridae > Procambarus > Procambarus virginalis. The sequence goes on along the minus strand of WNGS01001102.1, from coordinate 78,458 downwards.
CATCATGGTACCATGGAGGCTTCCCTCCACATTGTAAACTCATCATGGCACCATGGAGGCTTCCCTCCACCTTGTAAACTCATCATGGCACCATGGAGGCTTCCCTCCACCTCGTAAACATCATGGCACCATGGAGGCTTCCCTCCACCTTGTAAACTCATCATGGCACCATGGAGGCTTCCCTCCACATTGTAAACTCATCATGGCACCATGGAGGCTTCCCTCCACATTGTAAACTCATCATGGCACCATGGAGGCTTCCCTCCACATTGTAAACTCATCATGGCACCATGGAGGCTTCCCTCCACATTGTAAACTCATCATGGCACCATGGAGGCTTCCCTCCACCTCGTAAACTCATCATGGCACCATGGAGGCTTCCCTCCACCATGTAAACTCATCATGGAGGCTTCCCTCCACCTTGTAAACTCATCATGGCACCATGGAGGCTTCCCTCCACCTTGTAAACTCATCATGGCACCATGGAGGCTTCCCTCCACCTTGTAAACTCATCATGGCACCATGGAGGCTTCCCTCCACATTGTAAACTCATCATGGCACCATGGAGGCTTCCCTCCACCTTGTAAACTCATCATGGCACCATGGAGGCTTTCCTCCACATTGTAAACTCATCATGGCACCATATCCTCTCCACACCACAGCTGGAGTTTACTATGGCATAATGCAGGAATCACTCTACCATAGGAACACTTTCAGTTTAGTGACACCATTTAAAATTGCCATGGCGCATTGGACGCCACTATGACAGCTTATAATGGCACCATTAAATAAGAAATAGCATGGAGTTTAGGGGGAAACATTGCTTTAGATGGAAACAAATAGCAGAGTGATCGCGAGATACTGAACGAGAGGTATACCTTGAATGAACGCGAGGTATACCTTGAATGAACGCGAGGTATACCTAGAATGAACGCGAGGTATACCTAGAATGAACGCGAGGTATACCTAGAATGAACGCGAGGTATACCTAGAATGAACGCGAGGTATACCTAGAATGAACGCGAGGTATACCTAGAATGAACGCGAGGTATACCTAGAATGAACGCGAGGTATACCTAGAATGAACGCGAGGTATACCTAGAATGAACGCGAGGTATACCTAGAATGAACGCGAGGAATACCTAGAATGAACGCGAGATATACCTAGAATGAACGCGAAGTATACCTAGAATGAACGCGAAGTATACCTAGAATGAACGCGAGGTATACCTAGAATGAACGCGAGGTATACCTAGAATGAACGCGAGGTATACCTAGAATGAACGCGAGGTATACCTAGAATGAACGCGAGGTATACCTAGAATGAACGCGAGGTATACCTAGAATGAACGCGAGGTATACCTAGAATGAACGCGAGGTATACCTAGAATGAACGCGAAGGTATACCTAGAATGAACGCGAGGTATACCTAGAATGAACGCGAGGTATACCTAGAATGAACGCGAGGTATACCTAGAATGAACGCGAGGTATACCTAGAATGAACGCGAAGTATACCTAGAATGAACGCGAAGTATACCTAGAATGAACGCGAGGTATACCTAGAATGAACGCGAAGTATACCTAGAATGAACGCGAAGTATACCTAGAATGAACGCGAGATATACCTAGAATGAACGCGAGGAATACCTAGAATGAACGCGAGATATACCTAGAATGAACGCGAAGTATACCTAGAATGAACGCGAAGTATACCTAGAATGAACGCGAGGTATACCTAGAATGAACGCGAGGTATACCTAGAATGAACGCGAGGTATACCTAGAATGAACGCGAGGTATACCTAGAATGAACGCGAGGTATACTAGATTGAACGCGATGTATACCTAGAATGAACGCGATGTATACCTAGAATGAACGCGAGGTATACCTAGAATGAACGCGAAATATACCTGGCTTAACACTTTACCGAGAATATAAGAGATTTGGAGCAGAATAGAGAGAAATGATAATAAACTGTGATGAGATAAATTAATTGGATATACGTTATATGTAATGTCCTGAAATTAGTGTTCCATCCACTTCTCAAAGTATCTGTGCTAGCTTATCTAAGAGTACATATGATCTGTGATAGTACATAAGTGTATTTACATGTTTGACTACGTTTATGCATTTTGTACAAGTTTGAGAGAGTTTGTGTATACTTGAGAACTTAATGAAGTTTGTGAAAGTGAATAAGTTAATGAACAGAGAATATATGTGTGTGTGTGTGTGTGTGTGGTGTGTGTGTGTGTGTGTTAGTCTGTTGTTGCTTGTGTAAGCAAGTGAACTGAGAATTTGTGTAAATTTTGTAAAAGTGTGTAAGTGTGTTTATGTTTGTAAGTGTAATTTGTAAGCATTTGCATAATTTTGTAAGAATTTATATATACAATTGAGATTGTAAAAGGTTTAGACAGTGCATATGTGTGAGTACAATTATGAAATGAGTATTTGTGAATGTAATTATCTGTGTAAGTTTCTACATGTTACGTATATAAGGAAGAGTTCATATGTGTAGTGAAAGTTTGCGTAAGAGTGTATGTGTAATTATATGTGTTTAAGATTATGCATTTTTGAACAAGTTTGAGAACATGAGTAAATTATTGAACAGATAGAATGCGTGCGTGTGCAAGTCTCTCTTTAAGTATTTGCTTAAGTTGTATAAGTTTGTAAATGCAATTTTAAGTTTGCGAGAATAATTGTAATTGTAAGCATTTGTATCTGAGAATTCGATATTAAAGTTCTAGTGTGTATCTGTAAGCGTTCTTAGGGAAAATAAATGAACACTTGATGAATCAGAGAGAATAACACGATTCTTTAAATAAGATTTGTTAGGTAAGTTAAGTTTGCTAAGTTATGCCAGTTACATGTTCCTTTGTATTAAGTTGATGGAAAGTTATGTCAGAGAGATATAATGTAACTAAAAAGTTATTTTAAATATTGTTATTGAGCTAAAAGTTATTTTTAAACAAGTTCCATTACAAGATATGTCTTTGGTAGACGCTTGCTTTACTAATATATATGACAGAGAAAAATCTATTGCTTAATAGAAGTATTGTAACTAACAAATGATAGATATGTTACAGAGAACTGAGGTATTTTTGTGACATAATAGATGTTATTAGCAAATTTTGACTGTAAATGTTTTAGTGAACTTGTACTACTACATAAAAGTAAATTATTTGTACTAATTTTTACTTGAAGTGTAAGTTAATGAGTACATAAAGTTGCACTTGTTTACGTTTGACATGATACTTAAAGTTGTTTGAGGCATCACATATGTAACTGTCTTAGTTTACAGATGTCTTGAAAACTTGCCCTTGACTACTTATTGAATGGAGAACATCGTTACACTTGACAGTTTAATTGATGCTTGAAGAAGTCCTAGAGACAAAAGTCCTATATAAGAACGTTATATAGAAGAAGTCCTATATATAGTCACGCTATAGAGTACAAATGACAATTAAAATGAACTTTGAATGTATTATTGTGATCTTAGAGAGATTCTTTAAAATCACGAAGATATTTAGAGAGTATTCTTCTTAAGTAAATACAACCTAGAGTACTTTAAGGCATGGAGAGTGATCTTGATGACACTGAGTGGCGACTTTGAATGTGTGTGAAGTTGTCTTAGAAAGTTTCTTTGATGCACGAAGATGTCTTAGAAAGTTTCTTTAGTACACGAAATTGTCTTAAAGTATCTTTGATGTACGAAAACGTCTTAGAAAGTATCTTTGACGCACGAAAATGTCTTAAAAAGTATCTTTGAAGTACGAATATGTCTTAAAAAGTATCTTTGATGAACGAAGGTGAGTTAGAGATTATCTTTGATGACTTTGACAATAACTTTTGATGTCTCTGAGAATAACTTTTGATGGCATGAGTAGTATTTTGATGTCATTGAACGTGTCATTACAAGAACAAAAATGATGCGCAAAGATGGTTCGGAGAGTAACTTTTTGGTTAAGAAATAATGAATAAATTATCTTTTGACTATTTTCTTACTCAACGAAGTATAATGTTATGAACAGTGTTGAAAGAAATTACATTTTCCTATTTTCAGTTGAGAGAAAGAGTTATTTTAGGTAAGAAAGAGTTGAAAGAAGTTAAATTTTACGATTTTCACTTGAGAGAAGTTTTATTTTAGTTAAGAAATGATGTAATGATGACAAACGTAACACTTTTGTCTTAACGACGCATAACGGCAGTTAAGAAATGTTAAGAAAAGATTGTCTTATTAAATTTGTTACTGTACAAAGTGCACGAGTGTTTAAGAACAGTGCTGGCAAGAAATATTAAGTTGTTAAGCACAAATACATTGACATAGTTGATTGAAAATAAATGTAAGTAAATGACTAAATCAACATTTTGTAACAAATTGGAAATATATGAATTGTAACTAAATTTGTTGTGGGAGCTGTAATGCTGTTGATAATGTTTGACAAAAAACTAGTTACTGGATGACAGAAACAATTGTATATTTGATTTTAACAAACACTTAAGAGAATGTGATGAACCCAGTGAACATGCGGGGGATCATGAAAACATGAAAAACGAATATGCAGAGTATACGAAGGATGAATAACGAACTCATGAAGAACATTCCAAGAACATTATGAGAACATGTCAAAGAACAGAGGGAACATGAGGGGAATTTTTAGAGAACATGAAAGAGAATGCGATAAACGCAGTAATATGCGGGAATATGAACTGAACTTTTAGAGAACATGCTGTGAACATTTGCATAACATGGAGATACCATATAAAGATGGAATGACTATGACAAGAGTATAATTATGTAATGACTATGAGAAGAGGGAGTGGTGGAGGGAGTGGTGGGAGTGGTGGAGGGAGTGGTGGAGGGAGTGGGAGGGAGTGATGGAGGAGTGATGGAGGGAGTGTGGAGGGAGTGGTGGAGGGAGTGGTGGAGGGAGTGTGGAGGGAGTGGTGGAGGGAGTGGTGGAGGGAGTGATGGAGGAGTGGTGGAGGGAGTGGTGGAGGGAGTGGTGGAGGGAGTGATGGAGGGAGTGGTGGAGGGAGTTGGAGGGAGTGATGGAGGGAGGATGGAGGGAGTGATGGAGGGTGTGGAGGAGTGATGAGGGAGTGGTGGAGGGAGTGGTGGAGGGAGTGATGGAGTGGAGGGAGTGGTGGAGGGAGTGGATGGAGGGAGTGGTGGAGGGAGTGGTGGAGGGAGTGATGGAGTGATGGAGGGAGTGGTGGAGGGAGTGATGGAGGGAGTGATGGAGGGAGTGATGGAGGGAGTGGTGGAGGGAGTGATGGAGGGAGTGATGGAGGGAGTGGTGG
>WNGS01001102.1:50117-69583 GCA_020271785.1 Procambarus virginalis | reverse complement strand
AGGGTGACTATGCAATGGAGGGTCTGGGCGGCCCCTCTACCAAGGGAGACGCAATGTGAATGATATGATCGTTAGGGAGAGTATACCGCGGAAGGTATACCAGTGAGAGTATACCAGAGAAAGTATAGCAGGGAGAGTATACCAGGGAAAGACCTCCTCTTTGTTACACACCCCCAGGAAGCAGCCTGTAGCAGCTGTCTAACCCAGGTACCTATTTACTGCTAGGTGAACAGTACATCAGGATGAAATAAAACCCTGCCCAATTGTTTCCGCCTCCGCCGGGGATCGAACCTGGAACCTTAGGACTACAACTCCCGAGCGCTGTCCACTCAGCCGTCAGGCCCCTAACTTATGAGAAGGACCTATGCAGTGCCCACTACAAGCTAATGTTAGGAGATGAGTGAAGTAGATGGGAATGTAAAAATAGAAGAAAACTGCAGGAAGTTACAGGAAAAACCTAGACAAATGGTTGCTGGACTCCATACCCCATTAGTGTAAGGTAATGAAAGCAATCCACACAACATTTGTTAGACCAACATTGGAAATATGCAGCACCGGCATGGACTCGCACTCTGGGAAACAAAAAAGCCAAAATTTAAAACTTGAGAAGGTTAGCAACACGATTAATGCCAGAGCTATGAGGATTAGCCTACGACAACAGGCTAGTGGAACTAAAGTTATCATCCCCAGTGGATAGAAGGAACAGAGGGGATATGATTACAACATACAAGATTATGAGAGAAATACATAACATGGACAAGGATAGACTCTTCAAGTTGAGAGAAAGTAGGACAAGAGGACACAGGTGGAAGTTGAATGACCCGAAGGAATGTAAGGAAATACTCCTCCCCACAGTAGGTATTCTGCAAGTGGAATGCAATGAAAGAAGACTGCGGGCTCACCATAGCCCGTGCTACTTGGAACTTTATGTTCTAGGTAGGGAATCTTAAACAACAAAGAGGAGGATGTGGAGGCCACCTCCACCCGCTCTAGGCTGAGGGGAAATTGACTAGTGGGATTTATTACACATTTTAATTACTATTATTAATTAATTTAATGATTTATAATTAATGTGTTACGATAGCGGACTATGATTCTAATTTCCTAACAAATAGCGCCCATTTACAGTTTTTTTTATATTATACCGAATTATAATTAATCGATTAATATAAACATTTTACTAATAATGCTTATTAGTAAATGTGTATCAGCTTAGCTGCTTGGTAGAGTGGAGTCTGGTTAAATGACCGCGTCCTGACCACGTTAACCGTATCTCCTTGCGGACCCGGCTATAATGACCTCATGGTAGGGGAAAGGGAATTATCAGGGGGAAAGCGCCAAGCCATTAGACTATCACTGGGAAGGGGGCAGGATTGGGTTTATGGGTGGGACGGAGGGAAGGAATGGTGCCCAACCACTTGTGGACGGTCGGGGATTGAACGCCGACCTGCATGAAGTGTTCCATTGTCACAGGTGCACGACCCTCCGTACCTACACGACCCCACCTTGTGACAGGTGTACGACCCTCCGTACCTGCACGACCCCACCTTGTCACAGGTGCACGACCCTCCGTACCTGTACGACCCCACCTTGTCACAGGTGCACGACCCTCCGTACCTGCACGACCTCACCTGACATAGGTGCACGACCCTCCGTACCTGCACGACCCCACCTTGTCACAGGTGCACGACCCTCCGTACCTGCACGACCCCACCTTGTCACAGGTGCACGACCCTCCGTACCTGTACGACCCCACCTTGTCACAGGTGTACGACCTCTGTACCTGCACGACCTCACCTTGACACAGGTGCACGACCCTCCGTACCTGCACGACCCCACCTTTGTGACAGGTGCACGACCCCACCTTGTCAGGTGCACGACCCTCCGTACCTGCACGACCCCACCTTGTCATAGGTGCACGACCCTCCGTGCCTGCACGACCCCACCTTGTCACAGGTGCACGACCCTCCGTACCTGCACGGCCCCACCTTGTCACAGGTGCACGACCCTCCGTACCTGCACGGCCCCACCTTGTCACAGGTGCACGACCCTCCGTACCTGTACGACCCCACCTTGTCACAGGTGCACGACCCTCCGTACCTGCACGACCCCACCTTGTCACAGGTGCACGACCCTCCGTACCTGCACGGCCCCACCTTGTCACAGGTGCACGACCCTCCGTACCTGTACGACCCACCTTGTCACAGGTGCACGACCCTCCGTACCTGCACGACCCAACCTTGTCACAGGTGCACGACCCTCCGTACCTGCACGACCCCACCTTGTCACAGATGCACGACCCTCCGTACCTGCACGACCCCACCGTAAATTAAGATTCATGAATGCCACTAGACCATCGTAATCTGTACGCTGGTGTGAACAGCGTCCAAATTAAGATATTAAGCGTTCGGATCAGTTGATCTTGACCACGCCTAGTGATATCTATCCTTGCCGCTCCTAGCCGCTAGTAGTCTAGTCCTACCTATCCTAACCTCACTTATTATGTCGGGAGCGTCGCAACGTTTGGGCCCGTGTATGTCGTAGTGAAGGCAGCCACAGACAAGTGTTGATACAGGAAATTAGACTCTGAAGAAATTAGGCGATTGTTTATGCTAATTGCTTCCGCTCATTGAGGGTGTGTGTGTGTGTGCGTGTGTGTGTGTGTGTGTGTGTGTGGTGTGTGTGTGTGTGTGTGTGTGCGTGCTGCGCGCGTGCGCGTGTGTGTGTGTGTGTGTGTGTGTGTGTGTGTGTGTGTGTGTGTGTGTGTGTGTGTGTGTGTGTGTGTACACTCACCTAGTTGTGCTTGCGGGGGGCTCTGGCTCTCATGTCATCCACTGTGCGTGTGTAAATCAAGGCGTGTGAGTTCATGCCCAAGTATTACACTAAGAAAGCAGTGTCGTGCAAGCAACACAAGCTGCACACGAAACTAACGCAGTTGGTGTCATATTTCCCTTCAATCAGAAAAAAGTTTGAGTTACGAATGGAGCGTGCAAGATATTGGCCACTGAAGGAATATTGCACTCTGCCACTGAGGGAATATTGCACTCTGCCACTGAGGGAATATTGCACTCTGCCACTGAGGGAATATTGCACTCTGCCACTGATGGAATATTGCACTCTGCCACTGATGGAATATTGCACTCTGCCACTGAGGGAATATTGCACTCTGCCACTGAGGGAATATTGCACTCTGCCACTGAGGGAATATTGCACTCTGCCACTGAGGGAATATTGCACTCTGCCACTGAGGGAATATTGCACTCTGCCACTGAGGGAATATTGCACTCTGCCACTGAGGGAATATTGCACTCTGCCACTGAAGGGAATATTGCACTCTGCCACTGAAGGGAATATTGCACTCTGCCACTGAAGGGAATATTGCACTCTGCCACTGATGGGAATATTGCACTCTGCCACTGAGGGAATATTGCACTCTGCCACTGAGGGAATATTGCACTCTGCCACTGAGGGAATATTGCACTCTGCCACTGAGGGAATATTGCACTCTGCCACTGAGGGATATTGCACTCTGCCACTGAGGGAATATTGCACTCTGCCACTGAGGGAATATTGCACTCTGCCACTGAGGGAATATTGCACTCTGCCACTGAGGGAATATTGCACTCTGCCACTGAGGGAATATTGCACTCTGCCACTGAGGGAATATTGCACTCTGCCACTGAAGGGAATATTGCACTCTGCCACTGAAGGGAATATTGCACTCTGCCACTGAAGGGAATATTGCACTCTGCCACTGAAGGGAATATTGCACTCTGCCACTGAGGGAATATTGCACTCTGCCACTGAGGGAATATTGCACTCTGCCACTGAAGGGAATATTGCACTCTGCAACTGAAGGGAATATTGCACTCTGCCACTGAAGGGAATATTGCACTCTGCCACTGAAGGGAATATTGCACTCTGCCACTGAAGGAATATTGCACTCTGCCACTGAGGGAATATTGCACTCTGCCACTGAAGGGAATATTGCACTCTGCCACTGAAGGGAATATTGCACTCTGCCACTGAAGGGAATATTGCACTCTGCCACTGAAGGGAATATTGCACTCTGCCACTGAAGGGAATATTGCACTCTGCCACTGAAGGGAATATTGCACTCTCCCACTGAAAGGAATATTGCACTCTGCCACTGAAGGGAATATTGCACTCTGCCACTGAAGGGAATATTGCACTCTCCCACTGAAGGGAATATTGCACTCTGCCACTGAAGGGAATATTGCACTGCCACTGAAGGGAATATTGCACTCTGCCACTGAAGGGAATATTGCACTCTGCCACTGGGGAATATTGCACTCTCCCACTGAGGGAATATTGCACTCTGCCACTGAAGGGAATATTGCACTCTGCACTGAAGGGAATATTGCACTCTGCCACTGAAGGGAATATTGCACTCTGCACTGAGGGAATATTGCACTCTGCCACTGATGGAATATTGCACTCTGCCACTGAAGGGAATATTGCACTCTGCCACTGAAGGGAATATTGCACTCTGCCACTGAGGGAATATTGCACTCTGCCACTAGGGAATATTGCACTCTGCCACTGATGGAATATTGCACTCTGCCACTGAGGGAATATTGCACTCTGCCACTGAGGGAATATTGCACTCTGCAACTGAGGAATATTGCACTCTGCCACTGAGGGAATATTGCACTCTGCCACTGAGGGAATATTGCACTCTGCCACTGAGGGAATATTGCACTCTGCCACTGAGGGAATATTGCACTCTGCCACTTAGGGAATATTGCACTCTCCACTGAAGGGAATATTGCACTCTGCAACTGAAGGGAATATTGCACTCTGCAACTGAAGAGAATATTGCACTCTGCCACTGAAGGGAATATTGCACTCTGCCACTGAAGAGAATATTGCACTCTCCCACTGAAAGGAATATTGCACTCTCCCACTAAAGGGAATATTGCACTCTGCCACTGAAGGGAATATTGCACTCTCCCACTGAAGGGAATATTGCACTCTGCAACTGAAGGAATATTGCACTCTGCCACTGAAGGGAATATTGCACTCTCCCACTGAAGGGAATATTGCACTCTGCCACTGAGGGCATATTGCACTCTGCCACTGAAGGGAATATTGCACTCTGCCACTGAAGGGAATATTGCACTCTGCCACTGAAGGGAATATTGCACTCTGCCACTGAGGGAATATTGCACTCTCCCACTGAAGGGAATATTGCACTCTGCAACTGAAGGGAATATTGCACTCTGCCACTGAAGGGTATATTGCACTCTGCCACTGAAGGGAATATTGCACTCTCCCACTGAAGGGAATATTGCACTCTGCCACTGAAGGGAATATTGCACTCTCCCACTGAAGGGAATATTGCACTCTGCAACTGAAGGGAATATTGCACTCTGCCACTGAAGGGAATATTGCACTCTGCAACTTAAGGGAATATTGCACTCTGCAACTGAAGGGAATATCGCACTCTGCCACTGAAGGGAATATTGCACTCTGCAAATGAAGGGAATATTGCACTCTGCAACTTAAGGGAATATTGCACTCTGCAACTGAAGGGAATATCGCACTCTGCCACTGAAGGGAATATTGCACTCTGCAACTGAATGGAATATTGCACTCTGCAACTTAAGGGAATATTGCACTCTGCAACTGAAGGGAATATCGCACTCTGCCACTGAAGGGAATATTGCACTCTGCCACTGAAGGGAATATTGCACTCTGCAACTGAATGGAATATTGCACTCTGCCACTGAAGGGAATATTGCACTCTGCAACTGAAGGGAATATCGCACTCTGCCACTGAAGGGAATATTGCACTCTGCAACTGAAGGGAATATTGCACTCTGCCACTGAAGGGAATATTGCACTCTGCAACTGAAGGGAATATTGCACTCTGCAACTGAAGGGAATATTGCACTCTACAACTGAAGGGAATATTGCACTCTGCAACTGAAGGGAATATTGCACTCTGCAACTGAAGGGAATATTGCACTCTGCAACTGAAGGGAATATTGCACTCTGCAACTGAAGGGAATATTGCACTCTGCCACTGAAGGGAATATTGCACTCTGCCACTGAGGGAATATTGCACTCTGCAACTGAAGGGAATATTGCACTCTGCAACTTAAGGGAATATTGCACTCTGCAACTGAAGGGAATATTGCACTCTGCCACTGAAGGGAATATTGCACTCTGCAACTGAAGGGAATATTGCACTCTGCCACTGAGGGAATATTGCACTCTGCCACTGAAGAGAATATTGCACTCTGCAACTGAAGGGAATATTGCACTCTGCCACTGAAGGGAATATTGCACTCTGCAACTGAAGGGAATATTGCACTCTGCCACTGAGGGAATATTGCACTCTGCAACTGAAGATAATATTGCACTCTGCCACTGAAGAGAATATTGCACTCTCCCACTGAAAGGAATATTGCACTCTCCACTAAGGGAATATTGCACTCTGCCACTGAAGGGAATATTGCACTCTGCCACTGAAGAGAATATTGCACTCTCCCACTGAAAGGAATATTGCACTCTCCCACTGAAGGGAATATTGCACTCTCCCACTGAAGGGAATATTGCACTCTGCCACTGAAGGGAATATTGCACTCTGCAACTGAAGGGAATATTGCACTCTGCCACTGAAGGGAATATTGCACTCTGCCACTGAAGGGAATATTGCACTCTGCAACTGAAGGGAATATTGCACTCTGCCACTGAAGGGAATATTGCACTCTGCCACTGAAGGGAATATTGCACTCTGCCACTGAAGGGAATGTTGCACTCTGCAACTGAAGGGAATATTGCACTCTCCCACTGAAGGGAATATTGCACTCTGCAACTGAAGGGAATATTGCACTCTCCCACTGAAGGGAATATTGCACTCTGCAACTGAAGGGAATATTGCACTCTGCAACTGAAGGGAATATTGCACTCTGCAACTGAAGGGAATATTGCACTCTCCCACTGAAGGGAATATTGCACTCTGCAACTGAAGGGAATATTGCACTCTGCCACTGAAGGGAATATTGCACTCTGCCACTGAAGGAAATATTGCACTCTGCCACTGAAGGAAATATTGCACTCTGCCACTGAAGGAAATATTGCACTCTGCAACTGAAGGGAATATTGCACTCTGCCACTGAAGGAAATATTGCACTCTGCCACTGAAGGAAATATTGCACTCTGCAACTGAAGGGAATATTGCACTCTGCCACTGAAGGAAATATTGCACTCTGCCACTGAAGGAAATATTGCACTCTGCCACTGAAGGGAATATTGCACTCTGCCACTGAGGGAATATTGCACTCTGCCACTGAAGGGAATATTGCACTCTGCAACTGAAGGGAATATTGCACTCTGCCACTGAGGGAATATTGCACTCTGCCACTGAAGGGAATATTGCACTCTGCAACTGAAGGGAATATTGCACTCTGCCACTGAAGGGAATATTGCACTCTGCCACTGAAGGGAATATTGCACTCTGCCACTGAAGGGAATATTGCACTCTGCCACTGAAGGGAATATTGCACTCTGCCACTGAAGGGAATATTGCACTCTGCCACTGAAGGGAATATTGCACTCTGCCACTGAAGGGAATATTGCACTCTGCCACTGAAGGGAATATTGCACTCTGCAACTGAAGGGAATATTGCACTCTGCCACTGAAGGGAATATTGCACTCTGCAACTGAAGGGAATATTGCACTCTGCCACTGAAGGGAATATTGCACTCTGCAACTGAAGGGAATATTGCACTCTGCAACTGAAGGGAATATTGCACTCTGCAACTGAAGGGAATATTGCACTCTCCCACTGAAGGGAATATTGCACTCTGCAACTGAAGGGAATATTGCACTCTGCCACTGAAGGGAATATTGCACTCTGCCACTGAAGGAAATATTGCACTCTGCCACTGAAGGAAATATTGCACTCTGCCACTGAAGGAAATATTGCACTCTGCAACTGAAGGGAATATTGCACTCTGCCACTGAAGGAAATATTGCACTCTGCCACTGAAGGAAATATTGCACTCTGCAACTGAAGGGAATATTGCACTCTGCCACTGAAGGAAATATTGCACTCTGCCACTGAAGGAAATATTGCACTCTGCCACTGAAGGGAATATTGCACTCTGCCACTGAGGGAATATTGCACTCTGCCACTGAAGGGAATATTGCACTCTGCAACTGAAGGGAATATTGCACTCTGCCACTGAGGGAATATTGCACTCTGCCACTGAAGGGAATATTGCACTCTGCAACTGAAGGGAATATTGCACTCTGCCACTGAAGGGAATATTGCACTCTGCCACTGAAGGGAATATTGCACTCTGCCACTGAAGGGAATATTGCACTCTGCCACTGAAGGGAATATTGCACTCTGCCACTGAAGGGAATATTGCACTCTGCCACTGAAGGGAATATTGCACTCTGCCACTGAAGGGAATATTGCACTCTGCCACTGAAGGGAATATTGCACTCTGCAACTGAAGGGAATATTGCACTCTGCCACTGAGGGAATATTGCACTCTCCCACTGAAGGGAATATTGCACTCTGCCACTGAGGGAATATTGCACTCTCCCACTGAAGGGAATATTGCACTCTGCCACTGAAGGGAATATTGCACTCTGCCACTGAGGGAATATTGCACTCTGCCACTGAAGGGAATATTGCACTCTCCCACTGAAGGGAATATTGCACTCTGCCACTGAAGGGAATATTGCACTCTGCCACTGAAGGGAATATTGCACTCTGCAACTGAAGGGAATATTGCACTCTGCCACTGAAGGGAATATTGCACTCTCCCACTGAAGGGAATATTGCACTCTGCCACTGAAGGGAATATTGCACTCTGCAACTGATGGGAATATTGCACTCTGCAACTGAAGGGAATATTGCACTCTGCAACTGAAGGGAATATTGCACTCTGCAACTGAAGGGAATATTGCACTCTGCCACTGAAGGGAATATTGCACTCTGCAACTGAAGGGAATATTGCACTCTGCAACTGAAGGGAATATTGCACTCTGCAACTGAAGGGAATATTGCACTCTCCCACTGAAGGGAATATTGCACTCTGCAATTGAAGGGAATATTGCACTCTGCAATTGAAGGGAATATTGCACTCTCCCACTGAAGGGAATATTGCACTCTGCCACTGAAGGGAATATTGCACTCTGCAACTGAAGGGAATATTGCACTCTGCAACTGAAGGGAATATTGCACTCTGCCACTGAAGGGAATATTGCACTCTGCCACTGAAGGGAATATTGCACTCTGCAACTGAAGAGAATATTGCACTCTGCCACTGAAGGGAATATTGCACTCTGCAACTGAAGAGAATATTGCACTCTCCCACTGAAGGGAATATTGCACTCTGCCACTGAAGGGAATATTGCACTCTGCCACTGAAGGGAATATTGCACTCTGCAACTGAAGGGAATATTGCACTCTGCCACTGAAGGGAATATTGCACTCTGCAACTGAAGGGAATATTGCACTCTGCAACTGAAGGGAATATTGCACTCCGGTCCTGTCTGGCAGGGAGGACCATCTGTATATCAAGAGTGGATATACACTCACACAAGAGCAGATATACACTCACACAAGAGCAGATATACACTCACACATGAGCAGATATACACTGACACAAGAGCAGATATACACTCACACAAGAGCAGATATACACTGACACAAGAGCAGATATACACTCACACAAGAGCAGATATACACTCACACAAGAGCAGATATACACTCACACAAGAGCAGATATACACTCACACAAGAGCCCGTCTTAAAGGCCAAAAACGACATCTTTCGACTCTAAATAAATGAGTCTAAATAACTGACTTAAATGATCCGGATTACGACTCCGTTCACGAACGCTCAATGTAAACAAAGACACTAATACATCGAAGTCTATCACTCACGATTATTTCTATTTTTTGTTTTCGTTGTAATAAATTAAATAAACAGTTTAAATTCAAATTTATTCCTTTAATTACAGATGTCACGTAATAATTGATTAGTTGTTAGCGTGTTCGTAGAATGAATTCAAGATTTAAAATGAAACCGGATTCAACGCTTGGCGAACCCTGGGGGGCACTGAGGGGATTATCAGAGGAAATAGACAAGCCATTACGACTATATAGCACTGGGAAGGGGTCAGGATAAGGATTTGGGATGGGACGGAGGGAAAGGAATGGTGCCCAACCATTTGTGGACGGTCGGGGATTGATCGCCGACCTGCATGAAGCGAGGCCGTCTGTCAGGATGGTATTGTCTGTCTACCAGTACGATATCGGATTAAGCACATTAACTCTGCTGCTCAAAAGATATCTTGAATTTTCTCTTAGTAAAACTGTGTAGAACAATCCTTAATTAGTGGTCGAGTGCTCAATTACAGGTCAAGTCTTGGAGGTGACGAGAGTATTAGCCCTGAGTGCCTAAGTGGTCACCATCGTCCATAGACAAGGTAGTTAACTTTTTTTTTTTTGAGATATATACAAGAGTTGATACATTCTTGTACAGCCACTAGTACGCGTAGCGTTTCGGGCAGGTCCCTGGAATACGATCCCCGCCGCGAAGAATCGTTGTTACAACCAAGTACACATTTTACTGTTGCGTTAAACAGAGGCTACAGTTAAGGATTTGCGCCCAGTAAATCCTCCCCGGCCAGGATACGAACCCATGACAAAGCGCTCGCGGAACGCCAGGCGAGTGTCTTACCACTACACCACGGAGACTGTTAATTGGCTCAACTGGAGACTAATTAACTGGCTCAATTGCCTCCAGAATATTTCACAATGTCTTGAGAAGGACAAATTGTCTTATATTTTCACTAATGCTGACACTGGTGGGTTGGATATCAGTGCCTGTGTGTCTGCTGTTATGGAAGGAACATATTCTTGGCGTCTCCGTGAGATTAGCCAGTAATTGTCTTTCGGGGCAACAATGAAAATTAATGTTTTCAAGAATGATAAACTGGGAGAGAGTTTGTCCCTTGAAGGCTTCTTTATTCATCTTTTGAGCTGTTTAATGTGCTTTTAACCTTCATCATACTATTCAAAGGCATTGATCTCCAAGGTCTGTGAAATATCACATCGTTTTGGAGAATGGTGACTATTTTTGAAGTTTCATTCATGTGAAATCTTCATTTTTGTCATAAGAAAAGTCGGTGAACAATAATTTGCATGAATTGTGACATGACACTGCCCTAGTGAACACTTTGGTCTGATAGGTTTGCGGAAGGAATGATTGTGAGCTACAATCTGGAAGATTAGTTAAGTCGGTTCCAGGGAGTTAGTGAAGACCTCTCCTCGACTCCAAGTCTCTTGATCATCTTTCCCTTCGTGTCAGACGATATCTAGGTCACCAGCACTACCCAGACGGATCACAGGTAAGCATTGCACACTCAAGAGTCTTGTTGTAATTTGCTGCCAACTGTTGCACCAAATCTGATTATCTTAACTCTGGAATTAAATTACTTCCTACTTAGTAGTTTTAATATTTTTTTTTCTGGTGTCTCGAATGGGATCTTGTGAGATATCATCTTTCAAATGACTGAAAATAAGGATTTTGGCGCATACGTTTCTACTGATAACTTGTTTTTATTTTGTGGAGAGTTACCAGCCACGGGCCAGATTCACAAAACAATTACGCAAGCACTTACGAGGACCAGATTCACGAAGCAGTTCCGCAAGCACTAACGAACACGTACATCTTTTCTCAATCTTTGGCAGCTTTGTTTACAATAATTTAGCAGTTAATGAACTCCGAAGCACCAGGAGGCTGTTTTTAACAATAACAACAGTTGATTGGCAAGTTTTCATGTTCGTAAACTGTTTAATAAATGTAACCAAAGCCGTCAAAGATTGGTGAAAGATGTACATGTTCGTAAGTACTTGCGTAACTGCTTCCTGAATCTGGTCCTCGTAAGTGCTAGCGTAACTGCTTCTTGACTCTGACCCCAGGTTTGCTTGGTAGAGGACTAGTGGAGGGAGGCTGCAGGTGAAAGTAAAGCCTTTCAGAGTGAAGACACAGTCTTGATCGTGGGATCTTGTAAAGATTCGTCTCAAGTAGATGTTTCTAACTTTATCTTTTGTGATGAACCGCTCTTGTCCCATCTCTCGTAAGGTATTCCTTATTCCGACTTTTACCCGGTTATCCATTCCTCCATCCTTACCCGTTGGCAGGCTTGTTGGTCGTCTGTTACTGGTAACAAACTCCGTACTCTTAAATGTTTTGTTTCCTCGTGGCCATCCTCCTACCACCGTAACCGGCGGTGGGAAACGGCTCTGGCGAGGTTGCGTATTGGCCATACTCGCTTAACCCATGGTCACTTCATGGAGCGCCGCCCTGCTCCTTATTGTCCTAATTGCGTTGTCCCTCTTACGGTCGTTCTTGAATGTCCTGACTTCCGGGACGAGCGTGTGTCTTGCTTTCCGACCGTCCCTCGCGGTCAATTGTCCCTCAATAGAATTCTTGGTGACTCTGATACTTTTGATATCGTTCGCCTCATGCGTTTTTGTTCTCGTATTGGCATCCTTGGTGATATTTAGCGCCCTCTGATTATCCCGCACATTTGATGGTGCTACATAGCCTTCCCGGTTTGGTGCCTTCTTGTTGATGATTACTTACTTTTGTGATGAACAAGAAGATAGACGGGAGTTGATCAAGATAGGGAGCTCCGATAGACAGCTATCTGGATTGAACGACGAAGTTCAGTGTTCTCCATAGAACAGATGGAGAACAGATTGAAGCTTCAGTGCATCAGGTCTGTTCAGAGATGGTTTAGGAGTCATCAATGATAGACCAAGGAACCTGGTGTACATTTGTAAATGCCTTTAAGAATATTGGTAGTTTGGTATTTAAGAAGGGGGGGAAGGGAACTATTAGGGAGAAAGCACCAAGCCGTTCCGACTATACAGCACTGGGAAGGGGTCAGGATAAGAATTTGGGATGGGACGGGAGGAAGGAATGGTGTCCAACCACTTGGTTGGGGATTGAACGCCGACCTGCATGAAGCGAGGCCGCCGCTCTACCGTCCAGTCGAAGTGGTTGGACAGTTGAGATACAAACTTGATAGGCAAACATTTAAGAAGTGTTTTCAGAAGATGGAGATGCTATAATGAGATGTAATGGTTTCTATAGCGTCTCCAGTCGGGATGACAGTCCCATTATCGTTCTTTCCAAAGTGGCACACACACTGCCAGTCTACCTGTCCCCGGGACGACACTGTGGGGGACCACCACAACTTGACAGGTCCATTTGGATGTTAGTCTACACTGCCTGAGGGTTTCAAACAGTCTACACTGCCTGAGGGTTTCAAACAGTCTACACTGCCTGAGGGTTTCAAACAGTCTACACTGCCTGAGGGTTGGAAACAGTCTACACTGCCTGAGGGTTGGAAACAGTCTACACTGCCTGAGGGTTGGAAACAGTCTACACTGCCTGAGGGTTGGAAACAGTCTACACTGCCTGATGGTTGGAAACAGTCTACACTGCCTGATGGTTGGAAACAGTCTACACTGCCTGATGGTTGGAAACAGTCTACACTGCCTGATGGTTGGAAACAGTCTACACTGCCTGATGGTTGGAAACAGTCTACACTGCCTGATGGTTGGAAACAGTCTACACTGCCTGATGGTTGGAAACAGTCTACACTGCCTGATGGTTGGAAACAGTCTACACTGCCTGAGGGTTCGAAAGTCTACACCGAGGTGTTAACATTAGTTTTGATAAAGAAACTCATCAAGATGATTTGCACACACAAACCACAACAACGTGATGCATCAATGAACAAATCCACAAGGGCCGTGACGAGGATTCGAACCTGCGTCTGAGAGCATTCCCACCGATTAAGGCAGCGTCTGGGATGCTCTCAGACGTAAGTTCGAATCCTCGTCACGGCCCTTGTGGCTTTGTTCGTCTCGATGATCATTTATATATTACATGAGCTCACTGACCTGCCATGAAGACAATAACAGAGGTTATCTTCTTCTTGAGGTTATCTTGAGTTGATTTCGGGGCTTTAGTGTCTCCGCGGCCCGGTCCTCGACCAGGCCTCCACCCCAGGAAGCAGCCAGTGACAGCTGACTAACTCCCAGGTACCTATTTACTGCTAGGTAACAGGGACATAGGGTGAAAGAAACTCTGCCCATCGTTTCTCACCGGCGCCCGGGATCGAACCCGGGACCACAGGATCACGTGTCCATCGCGCTGTCCGCTCGGCCGACCGGCTCCCTTCCATTCGAGTCCATTAATGTTATCGATGATTTTTAACATTTATCTCTTTCTGTAATATAATTATAGAAACAAATTGATTTACATGAAAGAGAGAAATGGTAGGAAAAACATCAAATTAGTCAAATAAGAAGAGGAGAAGCTGAGACGGAAGAGAGAAGAGAGAGACTTAAGAGCAAGAGACTACAGTAATACCAAGTGGCACACGTGCTGTTGGTGGTAAGACACGGCCGTTGCTCACAAAAATGAAATGCATCATCTAATAAATATTTTCATTACAGCTGACAGAGACTTCTCTGGGATTAGTCAACGCCCAGGGGATTTCCATGTCCAATTTCGTATCCAGTTAATTGTTTTGTCCATTTTTGTTATTCATTTTTTGTCATATTTTAACCCATTTTTTCCAGGTATATGATTTTGTTTTTATCTTCAGCTTTTATAATATTATAGACAATATATTTTAGCATTATTTAAAAAACTATTCAAGCCTTTTATGTTATCCAATTTGCTTACTATATTAAATTCGGTCTAATTTAGCTCTAAAGTAACTTTTTCCATATAGTTATTTTTATTATAATCTTTTATCCATTTGTTTCCGTCGAGGCTCCCAAGTTTTTCTTAGTTATAACCCATTTTTTCCCACGTTCACCTATTTCCTTCCTTCCCCCCCCCCCTTTCGTTAACCTATTCCCCCCCCCCACCCTTCGTTAACCAACACCTTTTCTGTAGTTAACGAGTCACTTCCGACTTGTTCACTGCTGGTTAACACGTGTTTTGGTTCAACTACAGCTGTCAGATGTATTAATTAAACTATTAATTTTTTTTGTATTACAATTTCAGTCAAAAATGAACTAGTTTGCGCGGGAATTTGTTGTCTGTTTAATAAACGGGTAAAAAAAGCTGGAAACCCAAAACGAAAAATCATGTTCTCCAACAGCTGATAAGTGTAAACAAATCCTGATATCAGCTGATTAGTATAAATGAACTTATTTGTCAGCTGATTATTAATATGGTGGTCATAATACTTCATCAGATGATTAGTATCAGTTGTGTGTCAGCTGTTTACCATTAAATAAACTCACTCTCAACTGGTCCTCATAAACTAATTATGAGTTTATACTTAGGAAATTGTGTTTATAAACATAAACAAAAGTCATCATCAGCTGATAAACATAAACAAAAGTCATCATCAGCTGATAAACATAAACAAAAGTCTTCATCAGCTGATAAACATAAACAAAGTCATCATCAGCTGATAAACATAAACAAAAGTCATCATCAGCTGATAAACATAAACAAAAGTCTTCATCAGCTGATAAACATAAACAAAAGTCATCATCAGCTGATAAACATAAACAAAAGTCATCATCAGCTGATAAACATAAACAAAAGCCTTCATCAGCTGATAAACATAAACAAAAACCTTCATCAGTTGATTATTTGCATCAGAGAATTTGGCTAATTGGCTGATTAACTTTTCTTTCCGTTTCTGCCTTTGACGTCACAACATTTTTTTGGTGTGGCTCAGAGAGGGGATCTGGGAGAACTTTTATTGTATTTGTTATCCTTAGTTTAATAATAATTATTATAATTATTATTATTATTAGTATTATTGTTATTATTATTATTGCACAATAAATCACATTAGCGTACTGTAGCAATGAAAAAAATCAGGAGTCGAACCCACACCTAATCTTGAGATGGTTTCGGGGCTTAGCGTCCTCGCGGCCCGGTCCTCCTCGACCAGGCCTCCTAATTGCTGGACTGGTCAACTAGGCTGTTGGAGCACAGCCAGAGTGCATGAGTGGGCTTCAGTGGAAGCTTCAGGTCTCTATCCCGACCCAATAAAGTTTCAGTTGACTCTCAGGTTGCATTGCTTTTGACCATGTCGTGGCGGAGTGGTCTACGTCGTGAGCTTGGACGTGCCAAGTGTGGCACACTTGGTACCGAGAACATGGCCCTCTACCATGGCATATGGAGGTTTCCCTCTACCTTGTAAACTCATCAGTGCACCATGGAGGTTCCTTCCACAATGTAAACTTATCATGGCACCATGGAGGCTTCCCTCCACCTTGTAAACTCATCATGGCACCATGGAGGCTTCCCCCCACATTGTAAACTCATCATGGCACCATGGAGGCTTCCCTCCACCTCGTAAACTCATCATGGCACTATGGAGGCTTCCCTCCACATTGTAAACTCATCATGGCACCATATCCTCTCCACACCACAGCTGGAGTTTACTATGGCATAATGCAGGAATCACTCTACCATAGGAACACTTTCAGTTTAGTGACACCATTTAAAATTGCCATGGCGCTTTGGACGCCACTATGACAGCTTATAATGGCACCATTAAATAAGAAATAGCATGGAGTTTAGGGGAAACATTGCTTTAGATGGAAACAAATAGCAGAGTGATCGCGAGATACTGAACGAGAGGTATACCTTGAATGAACGCGAGGTATACCTAGAATGAACGCGAGGTATACCTAGAATGAACGCGAGGCATACCTAGAATGAACGCGAGGCATACCTAGAATGAACGCGAGGTATACCTAGAATGAACGCGAGGTATACCTAGAATGAACGCGAAGTATACCTAGAATGAACGCGAAGTATACCTAGAATGAACGCGAAGTATACCTAGAATGAACGCGAAGTATACCTAGAATGAACGCGAGGTATACCTAGAATGAACGCGAGGTATACCTAGAATGAACGCGAGGTATACCTAGAATGACCGCGAGGTATACCTAGAATGAACGCGAGGTATACCTAGAATGAACGCGAGGTATACCTAGAATGAACGCGAGGTATACCTAGAATGAACGCGAGGTATACCTAGAATGAACGCGAAGTATACCTAGAATGAACGCGAGGCATACCTAGAATGAACGCGAGGCATACCTAGAATGAACGCGAGGTATACCTAGAATGAACGCGAGGTATACCTAGAATGAACGCGAGGCATACCTAGAATGAACGCGAGGCATACCTAGAATGAACGCGAGGTATACCTAGAATGAACGCGAGGTATACCTAGAATGAACGTGAGGTATACCTAGAATGAACGCGAGGCATACCTAGAATGAACGCGAGGTATACCTAGAATGAACGCGAGGTATACCTAGAATGAACGTGAGGTATACCTAGAATGAACGCGAGGTATACCTAGAATGAACGCGAGGTATACCTAGAATGAACGCGAGGTATACCTAGAATGAACGCGAAGTATACCTAGAATGAACGCGAAGTATACCTAGAATGAACGCGAGATATACCTAGAATGAACGCGAGGTATACCTAGATTGAACGCGATGTATACCTAGAATGAACGCGATGTATACCTAGAATGAACGCGAGGTATACCTAGAATGAACGCGAGGTATACCTAGAATGAACGCGAGGTATACCTGGCTTAACACTTTACCGAGAATATAAGAGATTTGGAGCAGAATAGAGAGAAATGCTAATAAACTGTGATGAGATAAATTAATTGGATATACGTTATATGTAATGTCCTGAATTAGTGTTCCATCCACTTCTCAAGTATCTGTGCTAGCTTATCTAAGAGTACATATGATCTGTGATAGTACATAAGTGTATTTACATGTTTGACTACGTTTATGCATTTTGTACAAGTTTGAGAGAGTTTGTGTATACTTGAGAACTTAATGAAGTTTGTGAAAGTGAATAAGTTAATGAACAGAGAATGTGTGTGTGTGTGTGTGTGTGTGTGTGTGTGTGTGTGTGTGTGTGTTAGTCTGTTGTTGCTTGTGTAAGCAAGTGAACTGAGAATTTGTGTAAGTTTTGTAAAAGTGTGTAAGTGTGTTTATGTTTGTAAGTTAATTTGTAAGCATTTGCATAATTTTGTAAGAATTTATATATACAATTGAGATTGTAAAAGGTTTAGAACAGTGCATACGTGTGAGTACAATTATGAAATGAGTATTTGTGAATGTAATTATCTGTGTAAGTTTCTACATGTTACGTATATAAGGAAGAGTTCATATGTGTAGTGAAAGTTTGCTTAGAGTGTATGTGTAATTATATGTGTTTAAGATTATGCATTTTTGAACAAGTTTGAGAACATGAGTAAATTATTGAACAGATAGAATGCGTGCGTGTGCAAGTCTCTCTTTAAGTATTTGCTTAAGTTGTATAAGTTTGTAAATGCAATTTTAAGTTTGCGAGAGTAATTGTAATTGTAAGCATTTGTATCTGAGAATTCGATATCAAGTTCTAGTGTGTATCTGTAAGCGTTCTTAGGGAAATAAATGAACACTTGATGATCAGAGAGAATAACACGATTCTTTAAATAAGATTTGTTAGGTAAGTTATGTTTGCTAAGTTATGCCAGTTACATGTTCCTTTGTATTAAGTTGATGGAAAGTTATGTCAGAGAGATATAATGTTACTAAAAAGTTATTTTAAATATTGTTATTGAACTAAAAGTTATTTTAAATATTGTTATTGAGCTAAAAGATATTTTTAACCAAGTTCCATTACAAGATATGTCTTTGGTAGACGCTTGCTTTACTAATATATATGACAGAGAAAAATCTATTGCTTAATAGAAGTAATGTAACTAACAAATGATAGATATGTTACAGAGAACTGAGGTATTTTTGTGACATAATAGATGTTATTAGCAAATTTTGACTGTAAATGTTTTAGTGAACTTGTACTACTACATAAAAGTAAATTATTTGTACTAATTTTTACTTGAAGTGTAAGTTTATGAGTACATAAAGTTGCACTTGTTTACGTTTGATATGATACTTAAAGTTGTTTGAGGCAACACATATGTAAACTGTCTTAGTTTACAGATGTCTTGAAAACTTGCCTTGACCTACTACTATTGTGTGAAAACATCGTTACACTTGACAGTTTAATTGATGCTTGAAGAAGTCCTAGAGACAAAAGTCCTATATAAGAACGTTATATAGAAGAAGTCCTATATATAGTCACGCTATAGAGTACAAATGACATAAAATGATCTTTGAATGTATTATTGTGATCTTAGAGAGATTCTTTAAAATCACGAAGATATTTAGAGAGTTTCTTCTTAAGTAAATACAACCTAGAGTACTTTAAGGCATGGAGAGTGATCTTGATGAACTGAGTGGCGACTTTGAATGTGTGTGAAGTTGTCTTAGAAACTTTCTTTGAATGCACGAAGATGTCTTAGAAAGTTTCTTTAGTACACGAAAT
>WNGS01001101.1:11688-43072 GCA_020271785.1 Procambarus virginalis | reverse complement strand
ACTGTTGAGGTGCCGCCAGCGGCCTCCACTGTTGAGGTGCCGCCAGCGGTCTCCACTGTTGAGGTGCCGCCAGCGGTCTCCACTGTTGAGATGCCGCCATCGGTCTCCACTGTTGAGGTGCCGCCAGCGGTCTCCACTGTTGAGGAGCCGCCAGCGGTCTCCACTGTTGAGGTGCCGCCAGGGTCTCCACTGTTGAGGTGCCGCCAGCGGTCTCCACTGTTGAGGTGCCGCCAGCGGTCTCCACTGTTGAGGTGCCGCCAGCGGTCTCCACTGTTGAGGAGCCGCCAGGGTCTCCACTGTTGAGGTGCCGCCAGGGGTCTCCACTGTTGAGGAGCCGCCAGCGGTCTCCACTGTTGAGGTGCCGCCAGGGGTCTCCACTGTTGAGGAGCCGCCAGCGGTCTCCACTGTTGAGGAGCCGCCAGGGGTCTCCACTGTTGAGGTGCCGCCAGGGTCTCCACTGTTGAGGTGCCGCCAGCGGTCTGTACTGTTGAGGAGCCGCCAGCGGTCTGTACTGTTGAGGTGCCGCCAGCGGTCTCCACTGTTGAGGTGCCGCCAGCGGTCTCCACTGTTGAGGAGCCGCCAGCGGTCTCCACTGTTGAGGAGCCGCCAGCGGTCTCCACTGTTGAGGAGCCGCCAGCGGTCTCCACTGTTGAGGAGCCGCCAGCGGTCTGTGCTGTTGAGGTGCCGCCAGCGGTCTCCACTGTTGAGGAGCCGCCAGCGGTCTGTACTGTTGAGGAGCCGCCAGCGGTCTGTACTGTTGAGGAGCCGCCAGCGGTCTGTACTGTTGAGGTGCCGCCAGCGGTCTCCACTGTTGAGGAGCCGCCAGCGGTCTGTACTGTTGAGGTGCCGCCAGCGGTCTCCACTGTTGAGGAGCCGCCAGCGGTCTCCACTGTTGAGGAGCCGCCAGCGGTCTCCACTGTTGAGGTGCCGCCAGCGGTCTCCACTGTTGAGGAGCCGCCAGCGGTCTGTACTGTTGAGGAGCCGCCAGCGGTCTGTACTGTTGAGGTGCCGCCAGCGGTCTCCACTGTTGAGGAGCCGCCAGCGGTCTGTACTGTTGAGGAGCCGCCAGCGGTCTGTACTGTTGAGGAGCCGCCAGCGGTCTGTACTGTTGAGGTGCCGCCAGCGGTCTCCACTGTTGAGGAGCCGCCAGCGGTCTCCACTGTTGAGGAGCCGCCAGCGGTCTCCACTGTTGAGGAGCCGCCAGCGGTCTCCACTGTTGAGGAGCCGCCAGGGTCTCCACTGTTGAGGAGCCGCCAGCGGTCTCCACTGTTGAGTAGCCGCCAGCGGTCTCCACTGTTGAGGAGCCGCCAGCGGTCTCCACTGTTGAGGAGCCGCCAGCGGTCTCCACTGTTGAGGAGCCGCCAGCGGTCTCCACTGTTGAGGAGCCGCCAGCGGTCTCCACTGTTGAGGAGCCGCCAGCGGTCTCCACTGTTGAGGAGCCGCCAGCGGTCTCCACTGTTGAGGAGCCGCCAGCGGTCTCCACTGTTGAGGAGCCGCCAGCGGTCTCCACTGTTGAGGAGCCGCCAGCGGTCTGTACTGTTGAGGTGCCGCCAGCGGTCTCCACTGTTGAGGAGCCGCCAGCGGTCTGTACTGTTGAGGAGCCGCACGCGGTCTGTACTGTTGAGGTGCCGCCAGCGGTCTCCACTGTTGAGGAGCCGCCAGCGGTCTCCACTGTTGAGGAGCCGCCAGCGGTCTCCACTGTTGAGGAGCCGCCAGCGGTCTCCACTGTTGAGGGGCCGCCAGCGGTCTCCACTGTTGAGGAGCCGCCAGCGGTCTCCACTGTTGAGGAGCCGCCAGCGGTCTTAACTGTTGAGGAGCCGCCAGCGGTCTGTACTGTTGAGGTGCCGCCAGCGGTCTCCACTGTTGAGGAGCCGCCAGCGGTCTGTACTGTTGAGGAGCCGCCAGCGGTCTGTACTGTTGAGGTGCCGCCAGCGGTCTCCACTGTTGAGGAGCCGCCAGCGGTCTCCACTGTTGAGGAGCCGCCAGCGGTCTCCACTGTTGAGGAGCCGCCAGCGGTCTCCACTGTTGAGGAGCCGCCAGCGGTCTCCACTGTTGAGGAGCCGCCAGCGGTCTCCACTGTTGAGGAGCCGCCAGCGGTCTCCACTGTTGAGGAGCCGCCAGCGGTCTGTACTGTTGAGGAGCCGCCAGCGGTCTGTTCTGTTGAGGTGTCGCCAGCGGTCTCCACTGTAGAGGAGCCGCCAGCGGTCTGTACTGTTGAGGAGCCGCCTGCGGTCTGTACTGTTGAGGTGCCGCCAGCGGTCTCCACTGTTGAGGAGCCGCCAGCGGTCTGTACTGTTGAGGGCCGCCAGCGGTCTCCTTGTTGAGACCGCCAGGGGTCTCCACTGTTGAGGAGCCGCCAGCGGTCTCCACTGTTGAGGTGCCGCCAGCGGTCTCCACTGTTGAGGAGCCGCCAGCGGTCTCCACTGTTGAGGAGCCGCCAGCGGTCTCCACTGTTGAGGTGCCGCCAGCGGTCTCCACTGTTGAGGAGCCGCCAGCGGTCTCCACTGTTGAGGTGCCGCCAGCGGTCTCCACTGTTGAGGAGCCGCCAGCGGTCTGTACTGTTGAGGAGCCGCCAGCGGTCTGTACTGTTGAGGTGCCGCCAGCGGTCTCCACTGTTGAGGAGCCGCCAGCGGTCTGTACTGTTGAGGTGCCGCCAGCGGTCTGTACTGTTGAGGTGCCGCCAGCGGTCTCCACTGTTGAGGGCCGCCAGCGGTCTCCACTGTTGAGGAGCCGCCAGCGGTCTCCACTGTTGAGGAGCCGCCAGCGGTCTCCACTGTTGAGGAGCCGCCAGCGGTCTCCACTGTTGAGGAGCCGCCAGCGGTCTCCACTGTTGAGGAGCCGCCAGCGGTCTCCACTGTTGAGGAGCCGCCAGCGGTCTCCACTGTTGAGGAGCCGCCAGCGGTCTCCACTGTTGAGGAGCCGCCAGCGGTCTCCACTGTTGAGGAGCCGCCAGCGGTCTCCACTGTTGAGGAGCCGCCAGCGGTCTCCACTGTTGAGGAGCCGCCAGCGGTCTCCACTGTTGAGGAGCCGCCAGCGGTCTCCACTGTTGAGGAGCCGCCAGCGGTCTCCACTGTTGAGGAGCCGCCAGCGGTCTGTACTGTTGAGGTGCCGCCAGCGGTCTCCACTGTTGAGGAGCCGCCAGCGGTCTCCACTGTTGAGGAGCCGCCAGCGGTCTCCACTGTTGAGGAGCCGCCAGCGGTCTCCACTGTTGAGGAGCCGCCAGCGGTCTCCACTGTTGAGGAGCCGCCAGCGGTCTCCACTGTTGAGGAGCCGCCAGCGGTCTCCACTGTTGAGGAGCCGCCAGCGGTCTCCACTGTTGAGGAGCCGCCAGCGGTCTCCACTGTTGAGGTGCCGCCAGCGGTCTCCACTGTTGAGGAGCCGCCAGCGGTCTCCACTGTTGAGAGCCGCCAGCGGTCTCCACTGTTGAGGAGCCGCCAGCGGTCTCCACTGTTGAGGAGCCGCCAGCGGTCTCCACTGTTGAGGAGCCGCCAGCGGTCTCCACTGTTGAGGAGCCGCCAGCGGTCTCCACTGTTGAGGAGCCGCCAGCGGTCTCCACTGTTGAGGAGCCGCCAGCGGTCTCCACTGTTGAGGAGCCGCCAGCGGTCTCCACTGTTGAGGAGCCGCCAGCGGTCTCCACTGTTGAGGAGCCGCCAGCGGTCTCCACTGTTGAGGAGCCGCCAGCGGTCTCCACTGTTGAGGAGCCGCCAGCGGTCTCCACTGTTGAGGAGCCGCCAGCGGTCTCCACTGTTGAGGAGCCGCCAGCGGTCTCTACTGTTGAGGAGCCGCCAGCGGTCTGTACTGTTGAGGTGCCGCCAGCGGTCTCCACTGTTGAGGAGCCGCCAGCGGTCTGTACTGTTGAGGAGCCGCCAGCGGTCAGTACTGTTGAGGTGCCGCCAGCGGTCTCCACTGTTGAGGAGCCGCCAGCGGTCTGTACTGTTGAGGTGCCGCCAGCGGTCTCCACTGTTGAGGAGCCGCCAGCGGTCTCCACTGTTGAGGAGCCGCCAGCGGTCTCCACTGTTGAGGAGCCGCCAGCGGTCTCCACTGTTGAGGAGCCGCCAGCGGTCTGTACTGTTGAGGAGCCGCCAGCGGTCTGTACTGTTGAGGTGCCGCCAGCGGTCTCCACTGTTGAGGAGCCGCCAGCGGTCTGTACTGTTGAGGTGCCGCCAGCGGTCTCCACTGTTGAGGAGCCGCCAGCGGTCTCCACTGTTGAGGAGCCGCCAGCGGTCTCCACTGTTGAGGAGCCGCCAGCGGTCTCCACTGTTGAGGAGCCGCCAGCGGTCTCCACTGTTGAGGAGCCGCCAGCGGTCTCCACTGTTGAGGAGCCGCCAGCGGTCTGTACTGTTGAGGAGCCGCCAGCGGTCTGTACTGTTGAGGTGCCGCCAGCGGTCTCCACTGTTGAGGAGCCGCCAGCGGTCTGTACTGTTGAGGAGCCGCCAGCGGTCTCCACTGTATTGGAGCCGCCAGCGGTCTCCACTGTTGAGGAGCCGCCAGCGGTCTCCACTGTTGAGGAGCCGCCAGCGGTCTCCACTGTTGAGGAGCCGCCAGCGGTCTCCACTGTTGAGGAGCCGCCAGCGGTCTCCACTGTTGAGGAGCCGCCAGCGGTCTCCACTGTTGAGGAGCCGCCAGCGGTCTCCACTGTTGAGGAGCCGCCAGCGGTCTCCACTGTTGAGGAGCCGCCAGCGGTCTCCACTGTTGAGGAGCCGCCAGCGGTCTCCACTGTTGAGGAGCCGCCAGCGGTCTCCACTGTTGAGGAGCCGCCAGCGGTCTCCACTGTTGAGGAGCCGCCAGCGGTCTCCACTGTTGAGGAGCCGCCAGCGGTCTCCACTGTTGAGGAGCCGCCAGCGGTCTCTACTGTTGAGGAGCCGCCAGCGGTCTCCACTGTTGAGGAGCCGCCAGCGGTCTCCACTGTTGAGGAGCCGCCAGCGGTCTCCACTGTTGAGGAGCCGCCAGCGGTCTCCACTGTTGAGGAGCCGCCAGCGGTCTCCACTGTTGAGGAGCCGCCAGCGGTCTCTACTGTTGAGGAGCCGCCAGCGGTCTGTACTGTTGAGGTGCCGCCAGCGGTCTCCACTGTTGAGGAGCCGCCAGCGGTCTGTACTGTTGAGGAGCCGCCAGCGGTCAGTACTGTTGAGGTGCCGCCAGCGGTCTCCACTGTTGAGGAGCCGCCAGCGGTCTGTACTGTTGAGGTGCCGCCAGCGGTCTCCACTGTTGAGGAGCCGCCAGGGGTCTCCACTGTTGAGGAGCCGCCAGCGGTCTCCACTGTTTAGGAGCCGCCAGCGGTCTCCACTGTTGAGGAGCCGCCAGCGGTCTGTACTGTTGAGGAGCCGCCAGCGGTCTGTACTGTTGAGGTGCCGCCAGCGGTCTCCACTGTTGAGGAGCCGCCAGCGGTCTGTACTGTTGAGGTGCCGCCAGCGGTCTCCACTGTTGAGGAGCCGCCAGCGGTCTCCACTGTTGAGGAGCCGCCAGCGGTCTCCACTGTTGAGGAGCCGCCAGCGGTCTCCACTGTTGAGGAGCCGCCAGCGGTCTGTACTGTTGAGGAGCCGCCAGCGGTCTCCACTGTTGAGGAGCCGCCAGCGGTCTGTACTGTTGAGGAGCCGCCAGCGGTCTGTACTGTTGAGGTGCCGCCAGCGGTCTCCACTGTTGAGGAGCCGCCAGCGGTCTGTACTGTTGAGGAGCCGCCAGCGGTCTCCACTGTTTGGAGCCGCCAGCGGTCTCCACTGTTGAGGAGCCGCCAGCGGTCTCCACTGTTGAGGAGCCGCCAGCGGTCTCCACTGTTGAGGAGCCGCCAGCGGTCTCCACTGTTGAGGAGCCGCCAGCGGTCTCCACTGTTGAGGAGCCGCCAGCGGTCTGTACTGTTGAGGTGCCGCCAGCGGTCTCCACTGTTGAGGAGCCGCCAGCGGTCTGTACTGTTGAGGTGCCGCCAGCGGTCTCCACTGTTGAGGAGCCGCCAGCGGTCTCCACTGTTGAGGAGCCGCCAGCGGTCTCCACTGTTGAGGAGCCGCCAGCGGTCTCCACTGTTGAGGAGCCGCCAGCGGTCTCCACTGTTGAGGAGCCGCCAGCGGTCTCCACTGTTGAGGAGCCGCCAGCGGTCTCCACTGTTGAGGAGCCGCCAGCGGTCTGTACTGTTGAGGTGCCGCCAGCGGTCTCCACTGTTGAGGAGCCGCCAGCGGTCTCCACTGTTGAGGAGCCGCCAGCGGTCTGTACTGTTGAGGTGCCGCCAGCGGTCTCCACTGTTGAGGAGCCGCCAGCGGTCTGTACTGTTGAGGAGCCGCCAGCGGTCTGTACTGTTGAGCCGCCAGCGGTCTCCACTGTTGAGGAGCCGCCAGCGGTCTCCACTGTTGAGGAGCCGCCAGCGGTCTCCACTGTTGAGGAGCCGCCAGCGGTCTCCACTGTTGAGGAGCCGCCAGCGGTCTCCACTGTTGAGGAGCCGCCAGCGGTCTCCACTGTTGAGGAGCCGCCAGCGGTCTCCACTGTTGAGGAGCCGCCAGCGGTCTCCACTGTTGAGGAGCCGCCAGCGGTCTCCACTGTTGAGGAGCCGCCAGCGGTCTCCACTGTTGAGGAGCCGCCAGCGGTCTGTACTGTTGAGGAGCCGCCAGCGGTCTGTACTGTTGAGGTGCCGCCAGCGGTCTCCACTGTTGAGGAGCCGCCAGCGGTCTGTACTGTTGAGGAGCCGCCAGCGGTCTCCACTGTTGAGGAGCCGCCAGCGGTCTCCACTGTTGAGGAGCCGCCAGCGGTCTCCACTGTTGAGGAGCCGCCAGCGGTCTCCACTGTTGAGGAGCCGCCAGCGGTCTGTACTGTTGAGGAGCCGCCAGCGGTCTGTACTGTTGAGGTGCCGCCAGCGGTCTCCACTGTTGAGGAGCCGCCAGCGGTCTGTACTGTTGAGGAGCCGCCAGCGGTCTCCACTGTTGAGGAGCCGCCAGCGGTCTCCACTGTTGAGGAGCCGCCAGCGGTCTCCACTGTTGAGGAGCCGCCAGCGGTCTCCACTGTTGAGGAGCCGCCAGCGGTCTCCACTGTTGAGGAGCCGCCAGCGGTCTCCACTGTTGAGGAGCCGCCAGCGGTCTCCACTGTTGAGGAGCCGCCAGCGGTCTCCACTGTTGAGGAGCCGCCAGCGGTCTCCACTGTTGAGGAGCCGCCAGCGGTCTCCACTGTTGAGGAGCCGCCAGCGGTCTCCACTGTTGAGGAGCCGCCAGCGGTCTCCACTGTTGAGGAGCCGCCAGCGGTCTGTACTGTTGAGGTGCCGCCAGCGGTCTCCACTGTTGAGGAGCCGCCAGCGGTCTGTACTGTTGAGGAGCCGCCAGCGGTCTGTACTGTTGAGGAGCCGCCAGCGGTCTGTACTGTTGAGGTGCCGCCAGCGGTCTCCACTGTTGAGGAGCCGCCAGCGGTCTGTACTGTTGAGGAGCCGCCAGCGGTCTCCACTGTTGAGGAGCCGCCAGCGGTCTCCACTGTTGAGGAGCCGCCAGCGGTCTCCACTGTTGAGGAGCCGCCAGCGGTCTCCACTGTTGAGGAGCCGCCAGCGGTCTCCACTGTTGAGGAGCCGCCAGCGGTCTCCACTGTTGAGGAGCCGCCAGCGGTCTCCACTGTTGAGGAGCCGCCAGCGGTCTCCACTGTTGAGGAGCCGCCAGCGGTCTGTACTGTTGAGGTGCCGCCAGCGGTCTCCACTGTTGAGGAGCCGCCAGCGGTCTGTACTGTTGAGGAGCCGCCAGCGGTCTCCACTGTTGAGGAGCCGCCAGCGGTCTCCACTGTTGAGGAGCCGCCAGCGGTCTCCACTGTTGAGGAGCCGCCAGCGGTCTCCACTGTTGAGGAGCCGCCAGCGGTCTCCACTGTTGAGGAGCCGCCAGCGGTCTCCACTGTTGAGGAGCCGCCAGCGGTCTCCACTGTTGAGGAGCCGCCAGCGGTCTCCACTGTTGAGGAGCCGCCAGCGGTCTCCACTGTTGAGGAGCCGCCAGCGGTCTGTACTGTTGAGGTGCCGCCAGCGGTCTCCACTGTTGAGGAGCCGCCAGCGGTCTGTACTGTTGAGGAGCCGCCAGCGGTCTGTACTGTTGAGGAGCCGCCAGCGGTCTGTACTGTTGAGGTGCCGCCAGCGGTCTCCACTGTTGAGGAGCCGCCAGCGGTCTGTACTGTTGAGGTGCCGCCAGCGGTCTCCACTGTTGAGGAGCCGCCAGCGGTCTGTACTGTTGAGGAGCCGCCAGCGGTCTGTACTGTTGAGGTGCCGCCAGCGGTCTCCACTGTTGAGGTGCCGCCAGCGGTCTCCACTGTTGAGGAGCCGCCAGCGGTCTCCACTGTTGAGGAGCCGCCAGCGGTCTCCACTGTTGAGGAGCCGCCAGCGGTCTCCACTGTTGAGGAGCCGCCAGCGGTCTCCACTGTTGAGGAGCCGCCAGCGGTCTGTACTGTTGAGGAGCCGCCAGCGGTCTGTACTGTTGAGGAGCCGCCAGCGGTCTGTACTGTTGAGGTGCCGCCAGCGGTCTCCACTGTTGAGGAGCCGCCAGCGGTCTGTACTGTTGAGGTGCCGCCAGCGGTCTCCACTGTTGAGGAGCCGCCAGCGGTCTCCACTGTTGAGGAGCCGCCAGCGGTCTCCACTGTTGAGGAGCCGCCAGCGGTCTGTACTGTTGAGGATCCGCCAGCGGTCTGTACTGTTGAGGTGCCGCCAGCGGTCTCCACTGTTGAGGAGCCGCCAGCGGTCTGTACTGTTGAGGTGCCGCCAGCGGTCTCCACTGTTGAGGAGCCGCCAGCGGTCTCCACTGTTGAGGAGCCGCCAGCGGTCTCCACTGTTGAGGAGCCGCCAGCGGTCTCCACTGTTGAGGGCCGCCAGCGGTCTCCACTGTTGAGGAGCCGCCACGGTCTCCACTGTTGAGGAGCCGCCAGCGGTCTCCACTGTTGAGGAGCCGCCAGCGGTCTCCACTGTTGAGGAGCCGCCAGCGGTCGCCACTGTTGAGGAGCCGCCAGCGGTCTCCACTGTTGAGGTGCCGCCAGGGTCTCCACTGTTGAGGAGCCGCCAGCGGTCTGTACTGTTGAGGAGCCGCCAGCGGTCTGTACTGTTGAGGTGCCGCCAGCGGTCTCCACTGTTGAGGAGCCGCCAGCGGCCTGTACTGTTGAGGAGCCGCCAGCGGTCTCCACTGTTGAGGAGCCGCCAGCGGTCTGTACTGTTGAGGTGCCGCCAGCGGACTCCACTGTTGAGGAGCCGCCAGCGGTCTCCACTGTTGAGGAGCCGCCAGCGGTCTCCACTGTTGAGGAGCCGCCAGCGGTCTCCACTGTTGAGGAGCCGCCAGCGGTCTCCACTGTTGAGGAGCCGCCAGCGGTCTCCACTGTTGAGGAGCCGCCAGCGGTCTCCACTGTCGAGGAGCCGCCAGCGGTCTCCACTGTTGAGGAGCCGCCAGCGGTCTCCACTGTCGAGGAGCCGCCAGCGGTCTCCACTGTCGAGGAGCCGCCAGCGGTCTCCACTGTCGAGGAGCCGCCAGCGGTCTCCACTGTCGAGGAGCCGCCAGCGGTCTCCACTGTCGAGGAGCCGCCAGCGGTCTCCACTGTCGAGGAGCCGCCAGCGGTCTCCACTGTCGAGGAGCCGCCAGCGGTCTCCACTGTTGAGGAGCCGCCAGCGGTCTCCACTGTCGAGGAGCCGCCAGCGGTCTCCACTGTTGAGGAGCCGCCAGCGGTCTCCACTGTCGAGGAGCCGCCAGCGGTCTCCACTGTTGAGGAGCCGCCAGCGGTCTCCACTGTTGAGGAGCCGCCAGCGGTCTCCACTGTTGAGGAGCCGCCAGCGGTCTGTACTGTTGAGGTGCCGCCAGCGGTCTCCACTGTTGAGGAGCCGCCAGCGGTCTCCACTGTTGAGGAGCCGCCAGCGGTCTGTACTGTTGAGGTGCCGCCAGCGGTCTCCACTGTCGAGGAGCCGCCAGCGGTCTGTACTGTTGAGGAGCCGCCAGCGGTCTGTACTGTTGAGGAGCCGCCAGCGGTCTGTACTGTTGAGGTGCCGCCAGCGGTCTCCACTGTTGAGGAGCCGCCAGCGGTCTGTACTGTTGAGGTGCCGCCAGGGTCTCCACTGTTGAGGAGCCGCCAGGGGTCTCCACTGTTGAGGAGCCGCCAGCGGTCTCCACTGTTGAGGAGCCGCCAGGGGTCTCCACTGTTGAGGAGCCGCCAGCGGTCTCCACTGTCGAGGAGCCGCCAGCGGTCTCCACTGTTGAGGAGCCGCCAGCGGTCTCCACTGTTGAGGAGCCGCCAGCGGTCTCCACTGTTGAGGAGCCGCCAGCGGTCTCCACTGTTGAGGAGCCACCAGCGGTCTCCACTGTTGAGGAGCCGCCAGCGGTCTCCACTGTTGAGGAGCCGCCAGCGGTCTGTACTGTTGAGGTGCCGCCAGCGGTCTCCACTGTTGAGGAGCCGCCAGCGGTCTGTACTGTTGAGGAGCCGCCAGCGGTCTGTACTGTTGAGTTCCGCCAGCGGTCTCCACTGTCGAGGAGCCGCCAGCGGTCTGTACTGTTGAGGAGCCGCCAGCGGTCTGTACTGTTGAGGAGCCGCCAGCGGTCTGTACTGTTGAGGTGCCGCCAGCGGTCTCCACTGTTGAGGAGCCGCCAGCGGTATGTACTGTTGAGGTGCCGCCAGGGGTCTCCACTGTTGAGGAGCCGCCAGGGTCTCCACTGTTGAGGAGCCGCCAGCGGTCTCCACTGTTTAGGAGCCGCCAGCGGTCTCCACTGTTGAGGAGCCGCCAGCGGTCTGTACTGTTGAGGAGCCGCCAGCGGTCGTACTGTTGAGGTGCCGCCAGCGGTCTCCACTGTTGAGGAGCCGCCAGCGGTCTGTACTGTTGAGGTGCCGCAGCGGTCTCCACTGTTGAGGAGCCGCCAGCGGTCTCCACTGTTGAGGAATCGCCAGCGGTCTCCACTGTTGAGGAGCCGCCAGCGGTCTCCACTGTTGAGGAGCCGCCAGCGGTCTCCACTGTTGAGGAGCCGCCAGCGGTCTCCACTGTTGAGCAGCCGCCAGCGGTCTGTACTGTTGAGGAGCCCCAGCGGTCTGTACTGTTGAGGTGCCGCCAGCGNGGGGTTTTGTTACTCCTGTTGGCGTTGTAGTAGTAGGCATCCTTCAGTCTCGGGAGACTATGGAGTTGCGCCTTGGTTGTCAATCCTGGTGCAGCGTCTGGTGTGACTGATGAGGCCAATCCGAGAGTGGCAGTCCATCCCACACCGAGCACAAACGAAGTCCGATTCTGGTCTGTCTTCCTGGCTACTGGCTTTCCTTCTCTGTCTCTTTGCCTCCGATTCCTTGGCAAGTGACTCCTCGAACTTGGAGAGACCTCTTTGAACAGACTGCCTCCAGGCTGAACGGTCTGCAGCCAGTGTCTCCCATATAGCAAGATCGACGTCCATGGCTTTCAGGTCCCTCTTGCATACGTCTTTGTACCGTAGCTGGGGCTTGCCTGTTGGACGCTTTCCCTGCATCAACTCTCCGTACAGGAGATCCTTGGGGATCCTGCCGTCGCCCATTCGCACAACGTGCCCGAGCCAGCGCATTCGTCTCTGTTTCAGCATTGTGTACATGCTGGTGATTCTTGCTCTCCCCAAGACGTTGTTGTTTGTCACCTTGTCCTGCCAGGTGATGTCCAAGATGTGTCGAAGGCAGCGCATGTGGAAGGCATTCAGCTGTCTTTCCTGACGGGCGCGGAGTGTCCAAGACTCACTGCCATAAAGGAGAGTGCTCAGGACACAGGCTCTGTAAACCTGAATCTTAGTATACTCAGTCAGCCTATTGTTGGCCCACACTCTCTTTGTCAGTCTGGACATGGTAGTAGATGCCTTACCGATGCGTTTGTTTAGCTCCGTATCAAGAGAGAGGGAGTCAGAGATTGTGGAGCCCAGGTACACGAAGTCGTGAACGACTTCCAGTTTGGAATCGGAGATGCCGATGTCAGGTGGGGAGTCCACTCCTTGTCCCATGACTTGTGTTTTCTTCAGGCTGATGGTGAGTCCGAAAGCCTGAGAGGCCTCGCTGAAGCGGGTCATGAGCCGTTGGAGGTCTTCGGCTGAGTGGGCAGTGACTGCTGCGTCGTCGGCAAAAAGGAAGTCGCGCAGACACCTCAGCCGAACCTTCGTCTTGGCTCTCAGCCTGGCGAGGTTAAAGAGCTTTCCATCCGACCTGGTCCGGAGGTAAATGCCTTCCGTGACAGATCCGAAGGCGTGCCGCAGCATAACTGCGAAGAAAATCCCGAATAGGGTTGGAGCCAGTACGCAGCCCTGCTTTACTCCACTTCGGATGTCAAAGGCGTCTGATGTTAGTCCATCAAAGACCACGGTGCCCCTCATGTTCTCATGGAAAGATCTGATGATGCTGAGGAGCCTGGGTGGGCATCCGATCTTGGGGAGGATCTTGAACAGGCCATCCCTGCTGACGAGGTCGAAGGCCTTCGTCAGATCTATGAAGGCTATGAAGAGTGGCTGCTTCTGTTCCCTGCATTTCTCCTGCAGTTGTCTGAGGGAAAGACCATGTCGATTGTGGACCTGTCAGCTCTGAATCCGCATTGTGATTCTGGATAGACTCTCTCTGCAAGTACTTGGAGCCTCTTCAATGCGACTCGAGCAAACAGCTTTCCGACAGTACTGAGGAGGGAGATTCCACGGTAGTTGTTGCAGTCGCCCCTGTCACCTTTATTCTTATACAGCGTGACGATATTGGCATCCCTCATGTCCTGTGGCACCTCTCCTTCTTCCCAGCAGAGGCAGAGAATTTCATGCAGCTCCACGAGCAGGCTACCTCTGCAGCACTTCAAGGTCTCAGCAGGAATGCCATCTTTGCCAGGAGCTTTACCAGGAGCAAAGGAGTCTAGGGCATCACTGAGTTCTTCGAGGGTCGGTTCGCTGTCGAGCTCCATTAGCACAGGCAGACACTCAATGGTGCTCAGGGCGTCTTCGGTGACCACATTGTCCCTGGCGTATAGCTCAGAGTAGTGCTCGACCCAACGCTTCAGCTGCAGTGTCTGGTCCTGAATCACCTCGCCAGTGGCAGATTTCAGATGAGCGGTCTTCCTCTGGATTGGGCCGAGCGCCTGCTTGATGCCGTCATACATTCCCCTTACATTGCCTGCATCCGCTGCAGTCTGTATCTGGGAGCAGAGCTGGAGCAATAGTTGTTGGCATATCGCCTGGCGCTCTGCTGTACTTTGCAGCGGATGGCCCGAAGGTTCTGTAAGTTGCGCTGACTTGGGCAGGCTTTGCAGGCTGCCAAGGCGTTTCTCTTCTCTTCAATTACAGGTGTCATCTCTTCCGAGTGAGCCTCGAACCAGTCAGCCGACCTGCTGGTCTTCTTGCCAAAGGTGGAAATGGCAGCGTTGAACACAGCGTCTCTGAAGTGCTCCCATCTTTTACAGGCAGTGACCCCGGCTGGGCCAGGGAGAGCTTCCTCGAGCACGCGTGCAAAATCTTTCACCTTGTCCTGGTTTCGGGTCTTGGTGGTGTCGATGCGAGGTCTGCCCGCCTTTTTCGAGTGATGATCTTCTTTGGTTGCATCTTGACCTGCTACAGACTAGGGAGTGGTCGGTGTCACAGTCAGCACTCTGGTAGCTACGCCTGAATGGCCCCAGGACTAGATACAACTGAAAACTCACACCCCAGAAGTGACTCGAACCATACTCCCAGGAGCAACGCAGCCTGAATGGTCCTGGGGACCATTCAGGCTTGTTTGCATTTGTGTTCCTCACGTGTTGCCCCAAAAAATGAGGTGATTTGATAAAATGCTATGCCCAAGATTACCATCCGAGTGCCGGCGGGGAAGTGGTTCATATAGCCTCGGCTATCACTTCCTTATGTCCGGTCGTGATGGTCAAGTGGTTTAAGGCGTCCCTGTACATACCAGTTGCGTTGCTCCTGGGAGTATGGGTTCGAGTCACTTCTGGGGTGTGAGTTTTCAGTTGTATCTAGTCCTGGGGACCATTCAGGCTTGTTTGCATTTGTGTTCCTCACGTGTTGCCCCAAAAAATGAGGTGATTTGATAAAATGCTATGCCCAAGATTACCATCCGAGTGCCGGTGGGGAAGTGGTTCATATAGCCTCGGCTATCACTTCCTTATGTCCGGTCGTGATGGTCAAGTGGTTTAAGGCGTCCCTGTACATACCAGTTGCGTTGCTCCTGGGAGTATGGGTTCGAGTCACTTCTGGGGTGTGAGTTTTCAGTTGTATCTAGTCCTGGGACCATTCAGGCTTGTTTGCATTTGTGTTCCTCACGTGTTGCCCCAAAAAATGAGGTGATTTGATAAAATGCTATGCCCAAGATTACCATCCGAGTGCCGGCGGGGAAGTGGTTCATATAGCCTCGGCTATCACTTCCTTATGTCCGGTCGTGATGGTCAAGTGGTTTAAGGCGTCCCTGTATATACCAGTTGCGTTGCTCCTGGGAGTATGGGTTCGAGTCACTTCTGGGGTGTGAGTTTTCAGTTGTATCTAGTCCTGGGGACCATTCAGGCTTGTTTGCATATATATATATATATATATATATATATATATATATATATATATATATATATATATATATATATATATATATATATATATATATATATATATATGCTGGTTAGCATTGTAAATGTGTGGCCATATTTGTGGTAGAAAAGAATAAGAATAATAAAAAATACTTTTGCCATTTTGCACGACTAAAGATGGTGCCTGACAGTCTTTGAGAGACCTTATATATGCTAAGTACATCATTTTTGCTATTCTAATATTAACACCTATTCTAATTAACGTATTTAGGGCTGAACCCCACTACAGTTCTGAGAGCCTTGAGTATGTCACTACATTGTTGATATAACTTATTGACTGTGGTTAAGGTCCAAGAGACTGAGACACCTAAGTATTTGAAAGAAGAGACATAGTCTATTGATATGTAATTTATCTTTAGTTTTTCTGGCGCACTTTCGCGATTACTAAATTTTCTGTTGAATATAGACAGATGGTCACTTTTCTTTAAGACTGACAAATACAAAGTACTAAACATAGGTGAGACGAAGAGAAGGCATCAGGATGAGTATAAGCTAGAAAGCTATTTCTTGATTCTGTTAACACAACAAGGTGAAGACTGCTAGGATGGTACACGCGCACATGGAGAGATAATTTACATCAAAGTTGTGAGAAACGTTTAGGTGACCAAAAGACTATTATATAGGCAATGCACTGTCCCGGACATACTAATATTCCACAGCCACATCCATATTGATTTGATCAGCAATTTTCTCTCCAGACTGTCTGATTAAAAGTGATAATTTACTAGATTCTTTTCAAATTAATACTCACATCTTAATAATAAAGAAAACAAGAAAAAATATATATAATATGAACAATAAAAGAAGACAATGTAGACCATGGGTGGAACTCCTGACTGTGAGGCCGCGGAGGACGCTCCCACAGCTGGGCTTCGTCGGCTTCTGATTACTCTTTCAATAACACAGATTTTATCTTGCATAAACACCAAGAATCTAATATGCAAATGAAATCTAGTGTCTTGCTTGTTTGTGTGGGTTCGTGAGTTACCAAATTAATAGATAAGAAAACTGTATATAAATAATATTTGTTGAATTGTTACTGTTCATGAACATTAGAATGAGTTTGAATACGTAAAAGAAATAACATTTATGTCTATATGTATAGCTAAGGTATACGTAAGACACACCAACACAAACAGTAATGAGGTGAGAATAGCTTGAGCTGCCTCATCCCTTTGTGTGTATTTTACCTCAATAAACTTATTTCAATTTCAATTTCAAGCACAAACAGTAACTCAAACATTCACATGAGCACACAAGTGCTGATGTGATGTGTACTTTCAACAGAATTTACAAATCAAATAAGATTTTCATTAGGATTTAAAGACTCAGATGAAGTTGTAAAATACATTGTATCTAGCTTTACTATAACATTCGGACCATAAGCACTCATCCACTGCCTTACTGTAACCAACATAAGAATCATGAACACTCACCGACCACGTTACTGTAAGCAACATTTGAGTCATAAACACTCACCGACCACGTTACTGTAAGCAACATTTGAGTCATAAACACTCACCGACCACGTTACTGTAAGCAACATATGAGTCATAAACACTCACCCACCACCCTTATTCTAAGCAACATATGAGTCATAAACACTCACCCACCACCCTTATTCTAAGCAACATATGAGTCATAAACACTCACCCCCCCCCCTTATTCTAAACAACATGTGAGTCATAAACACTCACCCACCAACACACTATAAACAGCTAATGGTTTTTGTGGATACTGAAAGATGTAGCTGTGGACTTGTACCATTAAATCTTCGACTCATCACTGAAAAAGTGGGAGTTGTCAAAGGAATGAAAGACAGCCACCGTAGTGCCAATGTGCCAGAATGAAAGAACACAGGAGCCACTGAACCATACAGTAGCTTCATTATCGGCCATTCTCAGTTAGGCGCTAGAGAAGCTTGCAAGGAAACGTCAATTGGAACACTTAAAAAATGAAGATTTCTCTCAGAGCATCAGCAAGCATTCAGTTAAGGCAGATAATGCCCTACGAGTTTATAAATCTTATGTTAAAATATAAACGATAAAACTAAGGGATGAAGAGTTTGCTGCTCTGAGGAAATATATATTCCCTAGGCTAACACGTGGTTGATAAAAGAAAGCACACCGCCATTTGGTTTTCAGCGGGTACACAAGAGTGCACAAGAGTACACAAGAGTGCACTCTCTCTAGCTTTCTTAATTAATATGGGGAGCTAGACATTCATTGTTTGGTGTCTGTGGAGAACAGACACCCTCAGGTGGTCAGTAAAGTTACGGTAGCCGCTGTTGCCTTGATGTGAAAGGTATTACAACATTAGCATAGTTGTAAGCTTAAGTTCCTTGGAGACAGAAGACCTAGGAGGGAAAGGGACTTTGAACCAGGATTCTAATGGTTTCTTCTCCACTTGTGTAAATATTCGCTGGTAGGCTGTGGCGTCATGGGAGTCACGTGACCGAGGGCCAAGATCTTATTGGAAGTGTCACTCTTGGAGCTCCGTGATGCCGTTCGCTGATTGGTCATTTCGTAGAACAAAGGGAAGGGCAGTAAGGACCCCACCCCAGGCGCCTGGCACACTGTGCCCAGCATTCTGGAAGTGGCTTTTGATCTGTGAGGCCGCGTATACAGTAACTTTGGCCAAAGTTATGGAAAATTCCGTCTAAACGCGACTTCATTAATAAGCCTAGTATATATCAATCACGTCTAAGTTATTCCGTTTGTCTGAATCCGGTATCGCATCAATGCGTATATATATATTAACCGAGATAGAGATTCATAGAAGAGTAATTTCACATATGTGCACCTACAGAGAAACTAGACTGTAGTTACTAATCCATGATCATTTTGTAAATCTTTAAAGATCCGTCAACATATCTCTCAGTAAACTGTTGGTAGGAATTTAAGATACAAAATTCCCTGTGACCGAAGTTGAAATTCGAGTGAATAACACAACTTTACGAACTGTGGTGGACTTGTAGTAATTTCCACCCACCGTGCTGCCCACACCTCCATACACAGTTTCAAGTGTAGATATGATAGAGCCTAATAGGCTCAGGAACCTGTACACCTGTTGATTGACGGTTGAGAGGTGGGACCAAAGAGCCAGAGCTCAACCCCCGCAAACACAACTAGGTGAGTACACCTGCTGTGCGGCCAGCCTGGCTTCTTCACACCAGCCCGTGGGAGCGTGTGGCTATATCCCTAACGTCTCAGTGGCTACCACATGCCAGCCTACCACAGCGTCCTATGAACTCCGCTACTCCACCCCCACACGTGTTCCTGTATAAGGACTCTACCACGTACGGTCTGAGCTGGTGCTGATCTTCAGTCAAAGGCAGAGTTTTACTGAGTGTGTAAGAGTTATTTGAATGTAAGCCAGTTATGAAAGTTAGTACTCCTTAATTAATCATTGTATCATTATCAGAAGTGCATATTCCTTGTGTTGATCAACATCAACCTTCCGGCCAGTCGTTTCTCATTTACACGTAACGGGAGAGTTACGCAGATCTAGGAAGCACGTAGGTGAAGCAAATACAATATATCTGTGTAATTATTGTAAATTGGCCTGAGTGTGAGTAATTTACATTTTTTACACATTTAGTATATTCTGTGATTTACATATTGTGTGTATTGTTTGTGCAGTTTAATATATACCGTCACTGTGCTTAACATTTCTGTGTATGATCTTTTTTTTCTCATTCCGGGAGAAAACCAGATTGTAAAGTAAGGCGGAGATTACCCAGTTTATTTTACCTGTGATTGGAGGGCTCTGTGTGATTATTGTTGTCATTTATTTAGGTGATAGTGTTGAGGTTATTTAGCACTGGAGTTTAGTGCTGTGTATTGCTACTGTATTTTGTTGGTCTGCGTGACACAGTGTTGTATTAATTGGTGAATTAATAATTAAATGAACAGTTAAGTGTAATTAGAGTCAGTAATTAACGTCATTAGTGAAGTGGAAGATAATTAGCAACGCGTTGCCTAATTCTAGGTTGTCAGCTTGTCTACAGGAGAAGCAGTGGTAACGTAACTCGCCGTGTGTTTCATTAGCTGTCAGTGGGAGAGTAATTGAGGTGATTACTCACTGATTGTTTAATGATCTTGTCATAAATAATTAATGTAGGGAAGCTTTGTTGGGTTGCTTGATTGTCTGTGTTGACAATATAATTAAAGTAATTGATTTATGGACTGTGTAGGTGACAGTAATTAACGTAAATACTTATCATCACTAATTATCAGTAATAATATAAATAATTTAATTGTATGTTTTGATTGGAATTAATTAAATAAAGTGCTTTGCCTTTGTGACATAACCGTAACGTAATTATTTGTCTTGACTGCCGTCCGGAGGGACGAGCTTTAACGTAAATAACTTACAGAAGACTGTCACAGTGTTACAGAAGACTGTCACAGTGTTACAATAGACTGTCACAGTGTTACAGAAGACTGTCACAGTGTTACAGTAGACTGTCACAGTGTTACAGTAGACTGTCACAGTGTTACAGTAGACTGTCACAGTGTTACAGGAGACTGTCACAGTGTTACAGAAGACTGTCACAGTGTTACAATAGACTGTCACAGTGTTACAGAAGACTGTCACAGTGTTACAATAGACTGTCACAGTGTTACAGAAGACTGTCACAGTGTTACAATAGACTGTCACAGTGTTACAGAAGACTGTCACAGTGTTACAGTAGACTGTCACAGTGTTACAGTAGACTGTCACAGTGTTACAGTAGACTGTCACAGTGTTAAGGAGACTGTCACAGTGTTACAGTAGACTGTCACAGTGTTACAGAAGACTGTCACAGTGTTACAATAGACTGTCACAGTGTACAGAAGACTGTCACAGTGTTACAATAGACTGTCACAGAGTTACAGAAGACTGT
Source organism: Procambarus virginalis (assembly GCA_020271785.1). Classification (NCBI taxonomy): domain Eukaryota; kingdom Metazoa; phylum Arthropoda; class Malacostraca; order Decapoda; family Cambaridae; genus Procambarus; species Procambarus virginalis. Next base: position 23,681 of record WNGS01001101.1, on the reverse strand, counting down.
CACAGTGTTACAGTAGACTGTCACAGTGTTACAGTAGACTGTCACAGTGTTACAGTAGACTGTCACAGTGTTACAGGAGACTGTCACAGTGGTACAGTAGACTGTCACAGTGTTACAGTAGACTGTCACAGTGTTACAGTAGACTGTCACAGTGTACAATAGACTGTCACAGTGTTACAGAAGACTGTCACAGTGTTACAGAAGACTGTCACAGTGTTACAGAAGACGGTCACAGTGTTACAGAAGACTGTCACAGTGTTACAGTAGACTGTCACAGTGTTACAGTAGACTGTCACAGTGTTACAGTAGACTGTCACAGATTACAGAGTAGACTGTCACAGTGTTACAGGAGACTGTCACAGTGTTACAGAAGACTGTCACAGTGTTACAGAAGACTGTCACAGTGTTACAGAAGACTGTCACAGTGTTACAGTAGACTGTCACAGTGTTACAGTAGACTGCCCACAGAGTTACAGTAGACTGTCACAGTTACAGTAGACGTCACAGTGTTACAGTAGACTGTCACAGTGTTACAGTAGAGTCACAGTGGTACAGTAGACGTCACAGTGTTACAGTAGACTGTCACAGTGTTACAGTAGACTGTCACAGTGTTACCGTAGACTGTCACAGGTTACAGGAGCTGTCACAGTGTTACAGGAGACTGTCTCTGTACAGGTCTGTCTTAATTGTATGTTTTGATTGGAATTAATTAAATAAAGTGCTTTGCCTTGTGACATAACCGTAAAGTAATTATTTGTCTTGACTGCCGTCCGGAGGGACGAGCTTTAACGTAAATAACTTACAGAAGACTGTCACAGTGTTACAGAAGACTGTCACAGTGTTACAATAGACTGTCACAGTGTTACAGAAGACTGTCACAGTGTTACAGTAGACTGTCACAGTGTTACAGTAGACTGTCACAGTGTTACAGTAGACTGTCACAGTGTTACAGAGACTGTCACAGTGTTACAGAAGACTGTCACAGTGTTACAATAGACTGTCACAGTGTTACGAAGACTGTCACAGTGTTACATAGACTGTCACAGTGTTACAGAGACTGTCACAGTGTTACAATAGACTGTCACAGTGTTACAGAAGACTGTCACAGTGTTACAGTAGACTGTCACAGTGTTACAGTAGACTGTCACAGTGTTACAGTAGACTGTCACAGTGTTACAGGAGACTGTCACAGTGTTACAGTAGACTGTCACAGTGTTACAGAAGACTGTCACAGTGTTACAGTAGACTGTCACAGTGTTACAGAAGACTGTCACAGTGTTACAGTAGACTGTCACAGAGTTACAGAAGACTGTCACAGTGTTACAGTAGACTGTCACAGTGTTACAGTAGACTGCACAGTGTTACAGTAGACTGTCACAGTGTTACAGGAGACTGTCACAGTGTTACAGAGACTGTCACAGTGTTACAGTAGACTGTCACAGTGTTACAGTAGACTGTCACAGTGTTACAATAGACTGTCACAGTGTTACAGAAGACTGTCACAGTGTTACAGAAGACTGTCACAGTGTTACAGAAGACTGTCACAGTGTTACAGAAGACTGTCACAGTGTTACAGTAGACTGTCACAGTGTTACAGTAGACTGTCACAGTGTTACAGTAGACTGTCACAGAGTTACAGTAGACTGTCACAGTGTTACAGGAGACTGTCACAGTGTTACAGAAGACTGTCACAGTGTTACAGAAGACTGTCACAGTGTTACAGAGACTGTCACAGTGTTACAGTAGACTGTCACAGTGTTACAGTAGACTGCCACAGTTTTACAGTAGACTGTCACAGTTTTACAGTAGACTGTCACAGTGTTACAGTAGACTGTACACAGTGTACAGTAGACTGTCACAGTGTTACAGTAGACTGTCACAGTGTTACAGTAGACTGTCACAGTGTTACAGTAGACTGTCACAGTGTTACCGTAGACTGTCACAGTGTTACAGGAGACTGTCACAGTGTTACAGGAGACTGTCTCTGTGACAGGTCTGTCTGTTGTCTCAGTGTTGTTGTTATATAAATAGTTTTGCTACAGTCAAAAGAACTTCCACTTGTGTGTGTGGTCACCACTGTTGAGGTGCCGCCAGGGTCTCCACTGTTGAGGCGCCGCCAGCGGTCTCCACTGTTGAGGTGCCGCCAGCGGTCTCCACTGTTGAGGTGCCGCCAGCGGTCTCCACTGTTGAGGCGCCGCCAGTGGTCTCCACTGTTGAGGTGCCGCCAGCGGTCTCCACTGTTGAGCGCCGCCAGCGGTCTCCACTGTTGAGGTGCCGCCAGCGGTCTCCACTGTTGAGGTGCCGCCAGCGGTCTCCACTGTTGAGCGCCGCCAGGGGTCTCCACTGTTGAGGTGCCGCCAGCGGTCTCCACTGTTGAGGTGCCGCCAGCGGTCTCCACTGTTGAGGTGCCACCAGCGGTCTCCACTGTTGAGGCGCCGCCAGCGGTCTCCACTGTTGAGGTGCCGCCAGCGGTCTCCACTGTTGAGGCGCCGCCAGCGGTCTCCACTGTTGAGGTGCCGCCAGCGGTCTCCACTGTTGAGGCACCGCCAGCGGCCTCCACTGTTGAGGTGCCGCCAGCGGTCTCCACTGTTGAGCCGCCGCCAGCGGTCTCCACTGTTGAGGTGCCGCCAGCGGTCTCCACTCTTGAGGTGCCGCCAGCGGTCTCCACTCTTGAGGCGCCGCCAGCGGTCTCCACTGTTGAGGCGCCGCCACGGTCTCCACTGTTGAGGTGCCGCCAGCGGTCTCCACTGTTGAGGTGCCGCCAGCGGTCTCCACTGTTGAGGCGCCGCCAGCGGTCTCCACTGTTGAGGCGCCGCCAGCGGTCTCCACTGTTGAGGTGCCGCCAGCGGTCTCCACTGTTGAGGCGCCGCCAGCGGTCTCCACTGTTGAGGCGCCGCCAGCGGTCTCCACTGTTGAGGCGCCGCAGCGGTCTCCACTGTTGAGGTGCCGCCAGCGGTCTCCACTGTTGAGGCGCCGCCAGCGGTCTCCACTGTTGAGGCGCCGCAGCGGTCTCCACTGTTGAGGTGCCGCCAGCGGTCTCCACTGTTGAGCGCCGCCAGCGGTCTCCACTGTTGAGGTGCCGCCAGCGGTCTCCACTGTTGAGGTGCCGCCAGCGGTCTCCACTGTTGAGGTGCCGCCAGCGGTCTCCACTGTTGAGGTGCCGCCAGCGGTCTCCACTGTTGAGGTGCCGCCAGCGGTCTCCACTGTTGAGGTGCCGCCAGCGGTCTCCACTGTTGAGGTGCCGCCAGCGGTCTCCACTGTTGAGGTGCCGCCAGCGGTCTCCACTGTTGAGGTGCCGCCAGCGGTCTCCACTGTTGAGGTGCCGCCAGCGGTCTCCACTGTTGAGGTGCCGCCAGCGGTCTCCACTGTTGAGGTGCCGCCAGCGGTCTCCACTGTTGAGGTGCCGCCAGCGGTCTCCACTGTTGAGGTGCCGCCAGCGGTCTACTGTTGAGGTGCCGCCAGCGGTCTCCACTGTTGAGGTGCCGCCAGCGGTCTCCACTGTTGAGGTGCCGCCAGCGGTCTCCACTGTTGAGGTGCCGCCAGCGGTCTCCACTGTTGAGGTGCCGCCAGCGGTCTCCACTGTTGAGGTGCCGCCAGCGGTCTCCACTGTTGAGGTGCCGCCAGCGGTCTCCACTGTTGAGGTGCCGCCAGCGGTCTCCACTGTTGAGGTGCCGCCAGCGGTCTCCACTGTTGAGGTGCCGCCAGCGGTCTCCACTGTTGAGGTGCCGCCAGCGGTCTCCACTGTTGAGGTGCCGCCAGCGGTCTCCACTGTTGAGGTGCCGCCAGCGGTCTCCACTGTTGAGGTGCCGCCAGCGGTCTCCACTGTTGAGGCGCCGCCAGCGGTCTCCACTGTTGAGGTGCCGCCAGCGGTCTCCACTGTTGAGGTGCCGCCAGCGGTCTCCACTGTTGAGGTGCCGCCAGCGGTCTCCACTGTTGAGGTGCCGCCAGCGGTCTCCACTGTTGAGGTGCCGCCAGCGGTCTCCACTGTTGAGGTGCCGCCAGCGGTCTCCACTGTTGAGGTGCCGCCAGCGGTCTCCACTGTTGAGGTGCCGCCAGCGGTCTCCACTGTTGAGGTGCCGCCAGCGGTCTCCACTGTTGAGGTGCCGCCAGCGGTCTCCACTGTTGAGGTGCCGCCAGCGGTCTCCACTGTTGAGGTGCCGCCAGCGGTCTCCACTGTTGAGGTGCCGCCAGCGGTCTCCACTGTTGAGGTGCCGCCAGCGGTCTCCACTGTTGAGGTGCCGCCAGCGGTCTCCACTGTTGAGGTGCCGCCAGCGGTCTCCACTGTTGAGGTGCCGCCAGCGGTCTCCACTGTTGAGGTGCCGCCAGCGGTCTCCACTGTTGAGGTGCCGCCAGCGGTCTCCACTGTTGAGGTGCCGCCAGCGGTCTCCACTGTTGAGGTGCCGCCAGCGGTCTCCACTGTTGAGGCGCCGCCAGCGGTCTCCACTGTTGAGGTGCCGCCAGCGGTCTCCACTGTTGAGGTGCCGCCAGCGGTCTCCACTGTTGAGGTGCCGCCAGCGGTCTCCACTGTTGAGGTGCCGCCAGCGGTCTCCACTGTTGAGGTGCCGCCAGCGGTCTCCACTGTTGAGGTGCCGCCAGCGGTCTCCACTGTTGAGGTGCCGCCAGCGGTCTCCACTGTTGAGGTGCCGCCAGCGGTCTCCACTGTTGAGGTGCCGCCAGCGGTCTCCACTGTTGAGGTGCCGCCAGCGGTCTCCACTGTTGAGGTGCCGCCAGCGGTCTCCACTGTTGAGGTGCCGCCAGCGGTCTCCACTGTTGAGGTGCCGCCAGCGGTCTCCACTGTTGAGGTGCCGCCAGCGGTCTCCACTGTTGAGGTGCCGCCAGCGGTCTCCACTGTTGAGGTGCCGCCAGCGGTCTCCACTGTTGAGGTGCCGCCAGCGGTCTCCACTGTTGAGGTGCCGCCAGCGGTCTCCACTGTTGAGGTGCCGCCAGCGGTCTCCACTGTTGAGGTGCCGCCAGCGGTCTCCACTGTTGAGGTGCCGCCAGCGGTCTCCACTGTTGAGGTGCCGCCAGCGGTCTCCACTGTTGAGGTGCCGCCAGCGGTCTCCACTGTTGAGGTGCCGCCAGCGGTCTCCACTGTTGAGGTGCCGCCAGCGGTCTCCACTGTTGAGGTGCCGCCAGCGGTCTCCACTGTTGAGGTGCCGCCAGCGGTCTCCACTGTTGAGGTGCCGCCAGCGGTCTCCACTGTTGAGGTGCCGCCAGCGGTCTCCACTGTTGAGGTGCCGCCAGCGGTCTCCACTGTTGAGGTGCCGCCAGCGGTCTCCACTGTTGAGGTGCCGCCAGCGGTCTCCACTGTTGAGGTGCCGCCAGCGGTCTCCACTGTTGAGGTGCCGCCAGCGGTCTCCACTGTTGAGGTGCCGCCAGCGGTCTCCACTGTTGAGGTGCCGCCAGCGGTCTCCACTGTTGAGGTGCCGCCAGCGGTCTCCACTGTTGAGGTGCCGCCAGCGGTCTCCACTGTTGAGGTGCCGCCAGCGGTCTCCACTGTTGAGGTGCCGCCAGCGGTCTCCACTGTTGAGGTGCCGCCAGCGGTCTCCACTGTTGAGGTGCCGCCAGCGGTCTCCACTGTTGAGGTGCCGCCAGCGGTCTCCACTGTTGAGGTGCCGCCAGCGGTCTCCACTGTTGAGGTGCCGCCAGCGGTCTCCACTGTTGAGGTGCCGCCAGCGGTCTCCACTGTTGAGGTGCCGCCAGCGGTCTCCACTGTTGAGGTGCCGCCAGCGGTCTCCACTGTTGAGGTGCCGCCAGCGGTCTCCACTGTTGAGGTGCCGCCAGCGGTCTCCACTGTTGAGGTGCCGCCAGCGGTCTCCACTGTTGAGGTGCCGCCAGCGGTCTCCACTGTTGAGGTGCCGCCAGCGGTCTCCACTGTTGAGGTGCCGCCAGCGGTCTCCACTGTTGAGGTGCCGCCAGCGGTCTCCACTGTTGAGGTGCCGCCAGCGGTCTCCACTGTTGAGGTGCCGCCAGCGGTCTCCACTGTTGAGGTGCCGCCAGCGGTCTCCACTGTTGAGGTGCCGCCAGCGGTCTCCACTGTTGAGGTGCCGCCAGCGGTCTCCACTGTTGAGGTGCCGCCAGCGGTCTCCACTGTTGAGGTGCCGCCAGCGGTCTCCACTGTTGAGGTGCCGCCAGCGGTCTCCACTGTTGAGGTGCCGCCAGCGGTCTCCACTGTTGAGGTGCCGCCAGCGGTCTCCACTGTTGAGGTGCCGCCAGCGGTCTCCACTGTTGAGGTGCCGCCAGCGGTCTCCACTGTTGAGGTGCCGCCAGCGGTCTCCACTGTTGAGGTGCCGCCAGCGGTCTCCACTGTTGAGGTGCCGCCAGCGGTCTCCACTGTTGAGGTGCCGCCAGCGGTCTCCACTGTTGAGGTGCCGCCAGCGGTCTCCACTGTTGAGGTGCCGCCAGCGGTCTCCACTGTTGAGGTGCCGCCAGCGGTCTCCACTGTTGAGGTGCCGCCAGCGGTCTCCACTGTTGAGGTGCCGCCAGCGGTCTCCACTGTTGAGGTGCCGCCAGCGGTCTCCACTGTTGAGGTGCCGCCAGCGGTCTCCACTGTTGAGGTGCCGCCAGCGGTCTCCACTGTTGAGGTGCCGCCAGCGGTCTCCACTGTTGAGGTGCCGCCAGCGGTCTCCACTGTTGAGGTGCCGCCAGCGGTCTCCACTGTTGAGGTGCCGCCAGCGGTCTCCACTGTTGAGGTGCCGCCAGCGGTCTCCACTGTTGAGGTGCCGCCAGCGGTCTCCACTGTTGAGGTGCCGCCAGCGGTCTCCACTGTTGAGGTGCCGCCAGCGGTCTCCACTGTTGAGGTGCCGCCAGCGGTCTCCACTGTTGAGGTGCCGCCAGCGGTCTCCACTGTTGAGGTGCCGCCAGCGGTCTCCACTGTTGAGGTGCCGCCAGCGGTCTCCACTGTTGAGGTGCCGCCAGCGGTCTCCACTGTTGAGGTGCCGCCAGCGGTCTCCACTGTTGAGGTGCCGCCAGCGGTCTCCACTGTTGAGGTGCCGCCAGCGGTCTCCACTGTTGAGGTGCCGCCAGCGGTCTCCACTGTTGAGGTGCCGCCAGCGGTCTCCACTGTTGAGGTGCCGCCAGCGGTCTCCACTGTTGAGGTGCCGCCAGCGGTCTCCACTGTTGAGGTGCCGCCAGCGGTCTCCACTGTTGAGGTGCCGCCAGCGGTCTCCACTGTTGAGGTGCCGCCAGCGGTCTCCACTGTTGAGGTGCCGCCAGCGGTCTCCACTGTTGAGGTGCCGCCAGCGGTCTCCACTGTTGAGGTGCCGCCAGCGGTCTCCACTGTTGAGGTGCCGCCAGCGGTCTCCACTGTTGAGGTGCCGCCAGCGGTCTCCACTGTTGAGGTGCCGCCAGCGGTCTCCACTGTTGAGGTGCCGCCAGCGGTCTCCACTGTTGAGGTGCCGCCAGCGGTCTCCACTGTTGAGGTGCCGCCAGCGGTCTCCACTGTTGAGGTGCCGCCAGCGGTCTCCACTGTTGAGGTGCCGCCAGCGGTCTCCACTGTTGAGGTGCCGCCAGCGGTCTCCACTGTTGAGGTGCCGCCAGCGGTCTCCACTGTTGAGGTGCCGCCAGCGGTCTCCACTGTTGAGGTGCCGCCAGCGGTCTCCACTGTTGAGGTGCCGCCAGCGGTCTCCACTGTTGAGGTGCCGCCAGCGGTCTCCACTGTTGAGGTGCCGCCAGCGGTCTCCACTGTTGAGGTGCCGCCAGCGGTCTCCACTGTTGAGGTGCCGCCAGCGGTCTCCACTGTTGAGGTGCCGCCAGCGGTCTCCACTGTTGAGGTGCCGCCAGCGGTCTCCACTGTTGAGGTGCCGCCAGCGGTCTCCACTGTTGAGGTGCCGCCAGCGGTCTCCACTGTTGAGGTGCCGCCAGCGGTCTCCACTGTTGAGGTGCCGCCAGCGGTCTCCACTGTTGAGGTGCCGCCAGCGGTCTCCACTGTTGAGGTGCCGCCAGCGGTCTCCACTGTTGAGGTGCCGCCAGCGGTCTCCACTGTTGAGGTGCCGCCAGCGGTCTCCACTGTTGAGGTGCCGCCAGCGGTCTCCACTGTTGAGGTGCCGCCAGCGGTCTCCACTGTTGAGGTGCCGCCAGCGGTCTCCACTGTTGAGGTGCCGCCAGCGGTCTCCACTGTTGAGGTGCCGCCAGCGGTCTCCACTGTTGAGGTGCCGCCAGCGGTCTCCACTGTTGAGGTGCCGCCAGCGGTCTCCACTGTTGAGGTGCCGCCAGCGGTCTCCACTGTTGAGGTGCCGCCAGCGGTCTCCACTGTTGAGGTGCCGCCAGCGGTCTCCACTGTTGAGGTGCCGCCAGCGGTCTCCACTGTTGAGGTGCCGCCAGCGGTCTCCACTGTTGAGGTGCCGCCAGCGGTCTCCACTGTTGAGGTGCCGCCAGCGGTCTCCACTGTTGAGGTGCCGCCAGCGGTCTCCACTGTTGAGGTGCCGCCAGCGGTCTCCACTGTTGAGGTGCCGCCAGCGGTCTCCACTGTTGAGGTGCCGCCAGCGGTCTCCACTGTTGAGGTGCCGCCAGCGGTCTCCACTGTTGAGGTGCCGCCAGCGGTCTCCACTGTTGAGGTGCCGCCAGCGGTCTCCACTGTTGAGGTGCCGCCAGCGGTCTCCACTGTTGAGGTGCCGCCAGCGGTCTCCACTGTTGAGGTGCCGCCAGCGGTCTCCACTGTTGAGGTGCCGCCAGCGGTCTCCACTGTTGAGGTGCCGCCAGCGGTCTCCACTGTTGAGGTGCCGCCAGCGGTCTCCACTGTTGAGGTGCCGCCAGCGGTCTCCACTGTTGAGGTGCCGCCAGCGGTCTCCACTGTTGAGGTGCCGCCAGCGGTCTCCACTGTTGAGGTGCCGCCAGCGGTCTCCACTGTTGAGGTGCCGCCAGCGGTCTCCACTGTTGAGGTGCCGCCAGCGGTCTCCACTGTTGAGGTGCCGCCAGCGGTCTCCACTGTTGAGGTGCCGCCAGCGGTCTCCACTGTTGAGGTGCCGCCAGCGGTCTCCACTGTTGAGGTGCCGCCAGCGGTCTCCACTGTTGAGGTGCCGCCAGCGGTCTCCACTGTTGAGGTGCCGCCAGCGGTCTCCACTGTTGAGGTGCCGCCAGCGGTCTCCACTGTTGAGGTGCCGCCAGCGGTCTCCACTGTTGAGGTGCCGCCAGCGGTCTCCACTGTTGAGGTGCCGCCAGCGGTCTCCACTGTTGAGGTGCCGCCAGCGGTCTCCACTGTTGAGGTGCCGCCAGCGGTCTCCACTGTTGAGGTGCCGCCAGCGGTCTCCACTGTTGAGGTGCCGCCAGCGGTCTCCACTGTTGAGGTGCCGCCAGCGGTCTCCACTGTTGAGGTGCCGCCAGCGGTCTCCACTGTTGAGGTGCCGCCAGCGGTCTCCACTGTTGAGGTGCCGCCAGCGGTCTCCACTGTTGAGGTGCCGCCAGCGGTCTCCACTGTTGAGGTGCCGCCAGCGGTCTCCACTGTTGAGGTGCCGCCAGCGGTCTCCACTGTTGAGGTGCCGCCAGCGGTCTCCACTGTTGAGGTGCCGCCAGCGGTCTCCACTGTTGAGGTGCCGCCAGCGGTCTCCACTGTTGAGGTGCCGCCAGCGGTCTCCACTGTTGAGGTGCCGCCAGCGGTCTCCACTGTTGAGGTGCCGCCAGCGGTCTCCACTGTTGAGGTGCCGCCAGCGGTCTCCACTGTTGAGGTGCCGCCAGCGGTCTCCACTGTTGAGGTGCCGCCAGCGGTCTCCACTGTTGAGGCGCCGCCAGCGGTCTCCACTGTTGAGGCGCCGCCAGCGGTCTCCACTGTTGAGGTGCCGCCAGCGGTCTCCACTGTTGAGGTGCCGCCAGCGGTCTCCACTGTTGAGGTGCCGCCAGCGGTCTCCACTGTTGAGGTGCCGCCAGCGGTCTCCACTGTTGAGGCGCCGCCAGCGGTCTCCACTGTTGAGGTGCCGCCAGCGGTCTCCACTGTTCAGGCGCCGCCAGCGGTCTCCACTGTTGAGGCGCCGCCAGCGGTCTCCACTGTTGAGGCGCCGCCAGCGGTCTCCACTGTTGAGGTGCCGCCAGCGGTCTCCACTGTTGAGGCGCCGCCAGCGGTCTCCACTGTTGAGGTGCCGCCAGCGGTCTCCACTGTTGAGGCGCCGCCAGCGGTCTCCACTGTTGAGGTGCCGCCAGCGGTCTCCACTGTTGAGGCGCCGCCAGCGGTCTCCACTGTTGAGGTGCCGCCAGCGGTCTCCACTGTTGAGGTGCCGCCAGCGGTCTCCACTGTTGAGGCGCCGCCAGCGGTCTGTACTGTTGAGGTGCCGCCAGCGGTCTCCACTGTTGAGGCCGCCAGCGGTCTCCACTGTTGAAGTGCCGCCAGCGGTCTCCACTGTTGAGGTGCCACCAGCGGTCTCCCTGTTGAGGTGCCGCCAGCGGTCTCCACTGTTGAGGCGCCGCCAGCGGTCTACACTGTTGAGGTGCCGCCAGCGGTCTCCACTGTTGAGGCGCCGCAGCGGTCTCCACTGTTGAGGCGCCGCCAGCGGTCTCCACTGTTGAGGCGCCGCCAGCGGTCTCCACTGTTGAGGTGCCGCCAGCGGTCTCCACTGTTGAGGTGCCGCCAGCGGTCTCCACTGTTGAGGTGCCGCCAGCGGTCTCCACTGTTGAGGCGACGCCAGCGGTCTCCACTGTTGAGGTGCCGCCAGCGGTCTCCACTGTTGAGGCGCGCCATCGGTCTCCACTGTTGAGGTGCCGCCAGGGGTCTCCACTGTTGAGGCGCCGCCAGCGGTCTCCACTGTTGAGGTGCCGCCATCGGTCTCCACTGTTGAGGTGCCGCCAGGGGTCTCCACTGTTGAGGCGCCGCCAGCGGTCTCCACTGTTGACGCGCCGCCAGCGGTCTCCACTGTTGGGGTGCCGCCAGCGGTCTCCACTGTTGAGGTGCCGCCAGCGGTCTCCACTGTTGACGCGCCGCCAGCGGTCCACTGTTGGGGTGCCGCCAGCAGTCTCAACTGTTGAGGCGCCGCAGCGGTCTCCACTGTTGAGGTGCCACCAGCGGTCTCCACTGTTGAGGTGCCGCCAGCGGTCTCCACTGTTGAGGAGCCGCCAGCGGTCTCCACTGTTGAGGTGCCGCCAGCGGTCTCCACTGTTCAGGCGCCGCCAGCGGTCTCCACTGTTCAGGCGCCGCCCGCGGTCTACCTGTTGAGGTGCCGCCAGCGGTCTGTACTGTTCACCCAGCAAACAATTAAGGTTGCCACAACATATCTGGAAAGTGTTTGAAAGGATTGGAAACGTTTGTTTTATCGTATCAGATACGATATTTGTGTGGAATTAAATAGGTTTCCAAAACTTATAACCAAAGCCTACGTATCTAACACTAATCAGAAACGTTGTGACGCCTTTTGTACCCTAACTTGAAACGTTGTGACGTCTTTGTACCTATATTATTAAAACTTTGTGACACCTTTTGTACCTAATTTGAAACTATGTGACCCTTTTTATAAGTGTTTCAAGTTAAAATGCTCAAATATAAATACAATAGGAAATTTAAATATATATTTCTACATTTGGTAAAATAAAACATTATAAGAAAGGTGGGTTCATCATTTTTATTCATTTATCATTTGTAGTAGCGTAGTGTAGTGGCCTGGTGTAGTGGCCTGGTGTAGTGGCCTGGTGTAGTAGCCTGGTGTAGTGGTGTGGTGTAGTAGCCTGGTGTAGTAGACTGGTGTAGTAGCCTGGTGTAGTAGCCTGTGTAGTGGTGTGGTGTAGTAGCCTGGTGTAGTGGTGTGGTGTTGGAGCCTGGTGTGGTGTAGTAGCCTGGGTGTAGTGGTATGGTGTAGTACCCATTGTAGTGGTGTGTGTAGTAGCTGGTATAGTGGTGTGGTACCTGGTATAGTGGTGTGATGTGGTGCCCTGGTGTAGTGGTGTGGTGTAGTAGCCTGGTGTGGTGTAGTACCATAGTATAGGGTGTGGTGTAGTAGCCTGGTGTAGTGGAGTGGTGTAGTAGCCTGGATAGTGGTGTAGTGTAGTACCCTGGTGTAGTGGAGTGGTGTAGTAGC
>WNGS01001100.1:0-21685 GCA_020271785.1 Procambarus virginalis | reverse complement strand
ACGAGCCAGAACCTAGCCCCTTCAGAGAGGTTCAGGAGCAATGGTCCTGGAAAACCCTCCCTGTGATTGGGGGTTTTCCTTATCTGCCATCGCTGGGGTTAGCCACCCAGAAAGGTAGGTATGGGGAAGCCCTGGATCTCTTCGTGCTGGCTACTCGGTCATCCAGTTCGTAACCTATTATGATCCAGGGTGGGACGTCTTCTCTGCCTCAATTTCCAAGGCGTGTATGCCTTAGTGGTGACCCTCTGCAGTGTTGTTGGTGTGGTGGCCAGGTGTTACTGATTAGTGCCGCGGGCTGCATGCACTTAGGGGCTTCCTCCCTAGGCACCCTGTGAGTAGTGCCCTTGTGTGTTAGGGTTCTCTTCCCTGGTGCGTTTGTGAAACCATTTCTGGTAGGGGTTCTTGCTACTAGGCATTTACCTGCCTTGGGGTTTGGTGGCCCATTGTTTGGCCCTGGGGTAGGAAGTGGTGTCGTGCGGATGAGGGCGTCAAGATTTGTGCGCTGCTTACCTATGCGGCGGCTGGTTCCTGTTTCCTCTGGGGAGATTGTACTTTTGCAGTTTTTTTTCCTGGCCTGGCCCTATTGGGGGTCGCTGGTGTGGCTATCATTCACTTATAATTATTTGGTGGGCCCCCTGTGATTGTACACATCGCAGGGGTTTCAGTGATTTGCTTCCCCCCTTGTTAGCTTTCAATATTAACCGGTTATCTTGAGATGTTTTCGGGGCTTTTTTTCTAGTGTCCCCGCGGCCCGGTCCTCACCAGGCCTCCACCCCCAGGAAGCAGCCCGTGACAGCTAACTAACACCCAAGTACCTATTTTACTGCTAGGTAACAGGGGCATAGGGTGAAAGAAACTCTGCCCGTTGTTTCTTGCCGGTGCCTGGGATCGAACCCCAGGACCACAGGATCGCAAGTCCAGCGTACTGTCCCGCTCGGCCGACCGGCTCCCTCTCTCTCCGGTTAGCAACACCTTGCTCGGGCTTCCTGTAGTTACCACTACGGGCCCTGGAAAACCCTGTCGGGGCTTCAGTGGACCACTGGATGCGTCTTCCAGGTTCCACCCACCTTGTTCAGGTTTGAAGGTTGCGGTGGCCCTGTCTCGGTTGACAGTCACTCTTTTGCCTCCATCATCCTGCCTGTTGGGTCAACGACATCTTTGACCCGGAGTCTTGTGAGTGGTGTTCTCTGCTTGCTCTCCAGTACTATTTTGATGATATTCTGTTAGGGTACAGGCTGCTCCACGTTGCATGCTAGGTGTTAGGTTGCTGCAACACGCTAGATTGGTTTCCCACCCGGATGCCCCAGGGCTGCCCTGTTTTGGTTAAGCATTGTTTGCCCTTCTTTTCCCGCCCCTCCCCTGTTCCCGGCTCCGAACCGTCTGCGGGTGACAGAATCGGGGCGGGGTTTAGTTGGTGCTGAGACTCTGGCAGCTTCGAAGGCTGCCCTGTTCGGATTGGGGACGGAGGTATTCGAGCCTTCTCCTCCTGTCGGGACTTCAGGGTCTTACCAGCGACCCTTTCTTTGCTGCCTTTTCTCTGGACTCTGCCTTTTCTTCTGGGGCTAACTGGGAAAAGTGACTTCTGAAGCATACGAAGTCTGTCTGAAACATGTCTTTTGAAGAAAACCAGAAAGAGGTCCAATGTAGAAAGAGAACGCTGCCAACACTACAAAAAGGGAAAAAATTAACGGAAATGCTTAAGCAGACACGACTTTCCATACAAAGAAGGAATAATTTAAAAGGGAGATTGAAGAAATCGAACAGAGACTGAAGCATTCATATCAGATTGAAGAAAGGCAACTTGAACAGAAAGCAATTCAAGAAATGAAAGAAAAACCCAAATTTTCTTCACATATGCTAAATCAAAAGCAAAAACCACTGCCAGTATTGGACCTCTTCGTATTAGTGAAGGTTCGTACACTGAGGATGACTAAGAAATTAGTGAAATCCTAAAAAACCAGTAGTATGAGGACATGTTTCGCACTCCGATACACAGCATGAAAGTGGAAGATTCGGACAACTTCTTTATGCGTGATATCCAAACCCCTGTAAATATAACGACACTAGCATGGCAGATTTTGAAAGAGAAATTGACACTATGCCATGCACTCAGCCCCAGGTCCAGGACTCATGGAATTCAAATTTATAAAGAAATGTAAGTGCCAGTAGCACAGACACTCAGTATAGTGTGGAGGAAGAGCTTGGACACAGGGGAAGATACCAGATGCGCTTAAAGCAAAAGACATAGCCCCTTTACACTAGGGAGGTAGCAAAGCATTGGCAAAGAATTATAGACCAACTGCAATAATGTCCCACATAATGAAAGTATTTGAGAGAGGGATCAGGAGTCAGGTCACTAGTTTCATGAAAACCAATGACCTCCACAATCCAAGCCAACATGGATTTAGAGCTGGAAGATCATGCCTCTCACAGCTACTTGACCATTATGACAAAATCACTGAGGGATTAGAGGAAAAACATAATGCAGATGTCATATACACAGATTTTGCAAAGGCATTCGATAAATGTGACCATGAGTGATAGCTCACAAAATGAGGTCAATGGGAATAACTGGTTAAAGTAGGACGCTGGATACTCAGTTTTCTGTCGAACAGACCACAAAGAGTAACAGGCAACCATATAAATCGAGTCCAAGTGCAGTTAAAAGCTCTGTACCTCAAGGTACAGTCCTGCACCATTGCTTTTCCATATTCTCATATCAGATATAGACAAAATACAAGTCACAGCTTCGTATCATCCTTTGTAGATGACACAAAAATCAGCATGAAAATTACCTCGGCTGAAAACATTGAAAAACTTCAAGCAGATATTAATAAAGTTTTCGATTGGGCAGTAGAAAATAGCATGATGTTTAGAGGGATAAATTCCAGGTACTCAGGTACTGCAAAAATGAGGATCTGAAACATAATACAGGGTACAAAACACAATCGAATCTCCCCATAGTAGGAAAACAGCATGTAAATGATTTAGGAATAATGATGGCTGCCGACCTTACATTTAGGGAGCATAACCAAGCAAATATTGCGTCAGCCATAAAAATGATAGGATGGATTACGAAACTTTCAAATCCAGGGATCCCATCACAATGGTTGTACTCTTCAAGTCACTTGTGTTGTCCCGTCTCGAGTATTGCTCAGTACTCACTTACCCCTTCAGAGCAGGAGAGATTGCTGAAATAGAAGGAATACAGAGAACAAATACGGCACACATAGACGCGATAAAGCACCTAAATTATTGGGATCGTCTCAAAGCTCTCCTAATGTACTCACTAGAAAGGAGACGAGAGAGATACCAAATAATATACACATGGAAAATACTGGAAGGCCAGGTCCCTAATCTACACAGTAAAATAACAACGTACTGGAGTGAATGATATGGAAGAAAATGCAGAATAGAACCAGTGAAGAGCAGAGGTGCCATAGGCACAATCAGAGAACATAGTATGAACATCAGAGGTCCGTGGCTGTTCAACCTCCTCCCAGCGACTATAAGAAATACAGTATTGCCGTAACAACCATGGACATCTTCAAGAGAAAACTAGAATGTTTTATAAAAGACCTTCCGGACCAACCGGGCTGTGGTGGTTATGTGGGCCTGTGGGGCGCTCCAAGCAACAGCCTGGTGGACCAAACTCTGACAAGTCAAGCCTGACCTTGGGCCGGGCTTTGGGAGTAGAAGAACTCCCAGAATCCCATCAACCAGGTATGATGCATATTTGTGTCCTTTACAATATGTTTACAGTAGAACGTTCATAATGTTCCATGGAACTGTGATACATGTGTCAGTAATGTGTCCATAATAAATGTTTATTGTCGCAATATTACCTGTTGAAAATTCACTAAAATTACAATATGTACAATTTCACAATTTATTTACACAGTAACACACTGTATTACACACTCAGTACTTTGGAAGTATTTAATAATCAACGAAGTAGTCCATGGTGCACAACGTGACTTCACTCTTGTTGGTTGCACCTGATACAGATAAATTTTCGCTTCCTGTTTCTTCCTTATGTGTGCTTGCAAATAACACACCCAAGTACACCCTTTGGCTTTAGTACTTGTAGATTGTATGTAGCCAAGCTTGTAAAGCATAAGGTAGTATTGAAAAGATTATGGGAAAAGATCAATTTGTAAGGTAGTCTTGAAAAGATCGCTTTGTATAGTCCCACACAGGAAGAGATTCAGCTTGCCTCAAAGAGTGTCCGTCAGTCAGGAAGAGATTCAGGTACAATGGGCCTCGACTTCCGATGCTAATTCGTTCCCACAGACGGATTGGAAGTCGAAGCGAATTTTCCCATAAGAAATAAAGGGATTTGAATTAATCTGTTCCCCACCCTCCAAAATATTAACATAAAAAAGTATTTTATACTGAATACAATGTTTTTTTCTAACTACAATACAGTACCAAAACTTCATTTACCTTTACGGAGGGATTTCGGTGGCGTATGGAAGATGGTGATGAGGGGGGAGGAGGAGAGTTGTTACTGTTTGGAAGGGGAGTCCCCCTCCATTATCACATCAGGCAGTGATATTTTCTCTGGGGTACTCTCTCTCCTACGTTTTGCCTGAATACCACTAGGATCTGGTTGTGGTTCAGTGCTTGTTTGTCTCACTACAAATTTGTCAAGAGACATTTGTTTTTCCCTTCTTTTTAACGTTAGTCGGTAATGATGCATCACAGTGTCATTGAATAGGTTAAGGCAACGACCTACTGCAGCTTGATTTAGGCGAGTCGTTTCAGCAAAGGTTTGCAATTCTTCCCATGCTGCACACATTTTCTTAATTGTTGAGGAAGAGACATTCTGTACCCTTGTTTTTGCTCTATGGTCATCCGATAAAGCAATATTTTAATTATAATGTTATGGAATGCTTATTGTTAAGCAATCCTTAAGATTATAAGGAATATTTTAGGTTTTCTTTACTGTTAATATTTTAAATAAATTATATATATTTTATATATATCATAATTCTTTTTCGTGAAGAATTGGAACATATCGTTCCCTGATTTACATGATGGGCTTGACGATAAAAATAAGCTAGCGGCTTGTCGGCGGTCCCTGATTTGCCTTGACTTTCCAGTTTGATCTTGATCCCTTATCTTTTCCAGTTTGATTTTGAAATTCAACAGTCTTTTCATTTACGGCTGTATTATAATGTTAATTAATGCTTATTGTTAAGTATTCCTTAACATTATAAGGAATCTTTAAAGTTTTCTTTACTGTTAACATTTTAAATGAATGCTATCTGAAATACATAATTGTTTTTCGTGACGAATTTGAGCATATATATTCCTGATTTACATGATGACAGGTGCCAGCGGGTTGTCAGAGGTCTCCCGATTTACCTTGACAATCTTTTCCAGTTTGATTTTGAAATTCAACAGTCTTTCTGTTTACGGCTTCGGCGTTTAAGCGGTTTTGTATGTTTATAGCCTTGTGGGGAAAAAAGCATCTCCTGTTCTCAGTTCTATGACCAGAAAACAATGCAAAAAACATTGTGGCTTCATGCATCAAATTGAGAACACCCGGGAAAGAAAAGTCATGAATGGACTGAACGTTTTTAACGCTGATATGGCAGTTGTAAGGTATTTATATATTTTATTTAATGTGCATATCAATTCATTTTTGCCTAAGGCTGGTGTTAATTCTTATTGCTCTTCATAACTCATTTAATTACTATTTAACTACCTCATTTTCTTTTAACATTATCGATAAAGTAATATTTTAGTTATAATGTTAAGAAATGCTTATTGTTATGGATTCCTGAACATTGTATGGAATATTTTATGTATTCTTTACTGCTAATATTTTAAATGAATGCTAATTTGATTTCATAATTCCTTTTCTTTACGAAAAGAAGCGTATCGTTCCCTGATTAACATGATAGTCTTGACGATATAAGTAAGCCAGCGGTCCCCGATTCGTCTTGACAGTCTTTTTTTAGTTTGATTTTGAAATTCAATAGTCTTTGCACTGACGGCTTCGGCGACTAAGCAGTTCCACTGGTTTGTAGCCCTGTGGCGAAAAAAGCATCTCCTGTTCTCTCTCCTATGATGAGAAAATTGTGGCTTGTCGAGCTAGAAAACGTTGCTCTTTGTTTGTACGAACCTAGTTGTGCTTGTCGGTGGTTGAGCTCTGGCTCGTTGGTGTCTCTCTTCCGGTGGCGCTAGGTTCATCTCACGCATCATTTCCTCGTAACTTATGCCTCTTAGTTCTGGGACTTGCTCGTATGGGCCAATAGGCCTTCTGCAGTTACCTTTGTTCTTATGTTCTTATGTTCTTGCCTAGTGGCATACAGAATCTGAATTTTTTCCAGCTTCGTCTTGTGCTTGTCCAGGTCCGAGGCTCCATGCTGGGGATGCATACTCCAGGATTGGTCTTCCCTATGTGGTATACAAGGTTCTGAATGAATCTTTACACAGGTTCCTGAAGGCAGTTCTGATGTTCGCCAACCATGCATACGCCGCAGCTGTTATTCTTTTTTAGGTGGGCTTCGTGAGACACGTTTGTTGAGATATTAAGTCTTTGATCTTTCTCTGTCCTTTTCATGAAGGGCATTATCTCCCATTCATTTTCCTGTATGTGGCCTCCAGTTTGCAGCGCCTGGTTTTGTTACCTTACATTTACTCGGGTTGAACTTTAGTAGCCGTTTGTTGGACCTTTCATTGATTGAACTCTAAGGGACTCCACTGGTGACGCCTTGCCAGTCTCAGACCTTAACCCTCACAGTGACTCTGTCTTCTGTTACTCACTGTAACAGTTCTATCTGCTTAAGCACTCTTTTATCCAATCGAGTAACTTCCCTTTCACTCCTGCCTGAATCTCAAGCTTTTGCACTACCCTCTTGTGTGGTACTGTATGAAAGGCTTTTGGCAATCCAAAAATATGCAGTCTGCCTAATTTTCTCTTTCTTGCCTTGTCTCATAATTCAATTAATCTATTAAGGTAGGAATTGGCATCCCTGAACCAATGCTGATGCTGTTTTATAAAGTTCATTCGCTCTAGATGTTTGATTAGCTTTATTTGCACATTCTTTTCCATCTTTTGGGATTTATTAATCGAAGTGTTACTAATAAGACACCTGGTGTTGTTCTTCTTCAGCTATTTCTTGATCTGGTTAGGTACCATTTAGATTATGCAGTTCAGTTTTGGTCGCCGTACTATAGAATGGATATAAATTCACTAGAACGCCTCCACCTAAGAATGACAAAGTTAATCCCACAAATTAGAAACCTATCATATTAAGAAAGATTGACAAGGAGTAAATTACATTTGCTCGAAATGCGAAGAGTTCGTGGTGACATAATAGAGGTGTACGAGTGGAAGAATGGATATAACAAAGTGGATATTAAAAGTATCAACACAAGACAGAACACGAAACAATGGGTACAATTCGGATAAGTTGAGATTTCGGAAAGACCTGGGTAAATACGAGTTCGGTAAAAGGGTTTTTGCTTTGTGGAACCAAGTATCCCTTAACATAATAGAAGTGAGATCCCTTGATTGTTTCAAACGCAGGTTAGACATATATATGCATGAGATTAGGATATATATAAGATTAGGCTATATATATATTAGGTTATATATATATAAGACTCACTATCACTTCAAATTGATCTAATTAGGGTTTTGAAACCGTCAAAAGATTGGCAGATGCAGTTTAATGCTGATAAATGTAAAGTTCTGAGGCTAGGTAATGATGATAGAATTACAAGATACGAGCTAGATGATGTTGAGATTGTGAAGTCGGATTACGAAAGGGATCTGGGAGTTATGATTAGTAAGAATTTAAAACAAAAGGATCAATGCATGAACTGTTCGCAATAAGGCAAATAGGACACTGGGATTTATTAAGCGAAACGTTAGTAACAAGACACCTGGTGTGGTTCTTCAGCTATATCTTGCTCAGGTTAGGCTCCATTTAGATTATGCAGTTCAGTTTTGGTTGCCGTTCTATAGAATGGATACAAATTCACTTGAACGTGTCCAGCGTGGGATGACTAAGTTAATTCCCCAAATTAGAAATCGTTCATATGAGGAAAGATTAACAAAGCTTAAATTGCATTCACTGGAAAGGCGAAGAGTTAGGGGTGACATGATAGAGGTTTACAAGTGAATGAATGGACACAACAAAGGGGATATTTATAGGGTATTAGAAGTATCAACACAAGACAGAACACGAAACAATGGGCATAAATTGGATAAATTTAGATTTAAGAAAGACGGGTAAATACTGGTTCGGTAACTGGGTTGTTGGTTTGTGGAACCAATTACCGCGTAACGTGGTGGAGGTGGGGTCCCTCGATTGTTTCAAGCGTGGGTTGGACATGTATATGAGTGGGATTGGATGGTTATAGATAGGAGCTGCCTCGTATGGGCCAATAGGCCTTTTGAAGTTGACTTTGTTCTTATGTTCTTACATGGGTTATCATATGTTGAGCCTTACCACTGACTTTCCTGGGACTCATGGCGTATTAAATAATAATTACTTTAATGTTCAAAATGCAAAAAATCACCACAAAAGCGGAATTTCTTATAGGCGCGATCGTCACTAAGCGGGTAGCTGTAGTAAACTGAGGCAGGTCGGACCGCGTGACCGGGAACCACACGCTTTGCCGACCCGAACGTGTACCAACAAATATCGGATGTCGACGACACCATCGGATGTCGAGTAGCATTTTTTTATGAAATTTATATTGTAACTCGAATTTATCGTAAGTAGGGGCAATCGGATGTCGAGGTGCCACTGTATTCTTGAAAAATCTATGGAAAACACCACCATGGAAGCTGCTAAAACTATCCATCTATGCTACTTGTATCAGATGCATCATCACTGAATGCAGAAAACGATTCATCTATGTATCATCTAAATAAATTGGAGATAGCATAGGATTACAAGGGTGACACTCAGAGCTACAACTGGATACGCTCGCTGTATCGTCCTCATAGGTGCTGTTTCACTTGCATCCGACCTTTGTGTTAGGTCCTTATTGCGCCTAGCTTCACCAATATTATGACCCTTATGTTCTTCAAATAATAAAGTTTGAATTTCACCGACAGAACGTTATCTTTCAACACCGCGTCGGACAGGTGTTTGGGAGCCAGAGGCTCATGTGCCACCCATGGTTGCTCACTCAGAACTAATCCAGCCAGCAGCCCTAGGGCATTCTGGGAATTTTTTTCCAAGATGGCTGCCTCTCACTGGAGGTCCTAAGAGTCCATTTCGTAAACAACCAACCTCGCACACACACATAGAATGAGTACAGAAAAATCCAAGAGTTTTCTAGGTTGGCGCAGTTTCCCGCCGACCGAGAATACTCGGTTGGCGCAGTTAAGTGGTTAACCCTTAAATGGCACATAGCTATATACCATTTGACACCTACAGGCGCATACAAAAAAAAAATATATATATTTTTTCTTCCTAACCTGTTAATTTATGTTCACTGATCACGGGAAAAATAATAAAAAAATCGTAAGTGACATATATTGCCTGCTATCGGGCGGGGAAGTTTGGCAAAAAACAGGCGCTGACTCAGCGTGCGTCCCAGGCGGTCTGTTGATCGCCAGCTGTCAGGCCAGAGTTGCCACAAAGAGATAATTACCTAATTATTTCAATGTCTGTGATTGATTTTTGTAGTTTTTTTGCTGTAATATTATTCAATAGTGTGCAGTGTGATATATCTATATAATAAAATGAGTGAATCATCGCTGTACTCAAAAATATGGTGTGCATATTGTTGATTCAATTTTGTTCATCAAACAGTGAACAAGTACTTTGTCGGTTATTACACTACAGTATATACACAGGTTATATATAAGTATCTGCATGTTTTGTTCACCATAACGAACCACTAAGTTGCTATTATGAGTCAAAAAGTAACGAGGAGTGACCGCCGTGTACCAGCCAGCCACTCACGCCCTCCCTCAAGTCACCTGACTCACCCACATTCTCCTCCCACAATACTGTTTTTGCTTTTATTCACTATATACAGACACTATATATAAGTATCTACATTTGTGTTCACCATAACGAACCACTAAGTTGGAATGCTGAGTGGCAGTGGCAGCCCGCCACTGGCTGCCACTCCCTCCCTCACCTGACTTGTCACCATTCTCCACCCACCATACTGTTTTTGCTTTTATATACAGATGTTATATATAAGTATTTACATGTTTTGTTCACCATAACTGTACATCTAAGCTTGTATGGTGAGTAAAGGCACAAAGACGTAGGACATCACACAGTCAGCTGATGGCTGCGGCCCTCAAGGCCAGACGCACTAATATTTCTCCTCCAACAATACTGCTTGTGGTGTTATTACGCTATATACACACATTATATATACATATCTACCGGTTTTATTCACCATACTTGTACAAGTAAACTGGTATGGTGCCCAAAGACCATCGTGGTCATCAGTAAACAACATGGTAAGTCCTACAGACGACGCTCCTCCCTCATTAAAATGGCGGCTCCCAACCTACTCCTCTTGTTGTTTATACCCTCTACACACTCGTTATATATAAGTATCTACATTTGTGTCCACTATAGTGAACCACTAAGCTGGTATGGTGAGTGCAGTCAATAAAAGGTGGCCACACACAGTCAGAAGACAACGCCACCACCCTCCCTCCCACAGCATTACTCCTCCCTCCATGGAGCACAGCGCTAAATATCACCACAATCCTGCTATTATCATAACCCTGGTCAGTTTTATCACAGTCAGAGGTCTTCTGTAATAATATTATCGCTACATAATAGCATGAACAAGTATATTATGGCATTTTTAGGCGATGCTGTGGTCACAAGCTGAACAGCAGTGCTGTGAGCTCATGCTGCATGCGTCAGGCTTCGTAGCTCACTCAATACTGAGGCCCCTAACACCCGGGAGTTTGGCCAACAATTTAAAAAAAAAAAAATGGCGTCTGTTTACAAGAACCCTGGTGAAGGTGTGGTGAACCCAGTGTATCCGTGGGCCGTTTAAATCTTGCGTAGTACTCCAAAGCATCACATAATGCGATGCGCAATTTACTGCAAGTCGGTCAAAGCATCATATGATGCGATGCGCAATTGAAGGGTTAAAGAACACAATAAAGTAGCCGTCACAACTGCAAGAAAAATGACAGGTTGGATAACAAGAACTTTCATACTAGAGATGCTATTCCAATGATGATACATACTTTTTAAGATGCTAGTGCTCTCTAGAATGGAGTACTGCTGCACAATGACAGCCCCTTTCAAAGCTGGAGAAATTGCTGACCTGGAGAGCGTTCAGAGATCCTTTACTGCTAGAATCCACTCAGTAACACATCGAAACTACTGGGGCTGACTGCAGAGCCTAAATCTAAACTACTGGGGCTGACTGCAGAGCCTAAATCTAAACTACTGGGGCTGACTGCAGAGCCTAAACCAAAACTACTGGGGCTGACTGCAGAGCCTAAATCAAAACTACTGGGGCTGACTGCAGAGCCTAAACCAAAACTACTGGGGCTGACTGCAGAGCCTAAATCTAAACTACTGGGGCTGATTGCAGAGCCTAAATCAAAACTACTGGGGCTGACTGCAGAGCCTAAATCTAAACTACTGGGGCTGACTGCAGAGCCTAAACCAAAACTACTGGGGCTGACTGCAGAGCCTAAACCAAAACTACTGGGGCTGACTGCAGAGCCTAAATCAAAACTACTGGGGCTGACTGCAGAGCCTAAATCTAAACTACTGGGGCTGACTGCAGAGCCTAAACCAAAACTACTGGGGCTGACTGCAGAGCCTAAACCAAAACTACTGGGGCTGACTGCAGAGCCTAAATCAAAACTACTGGGGCTGACTGCAGAGCCTAAATCTAAACTACTGGGGCTGACTGCAGAGCCTAAACCAAAACTACTGGGGCTGACTGCAGAGCCTAAACCAAAACTACTGGGGCTGACTGCAGAGCCTAAATCAAAACTACTGGGGCTGACTGCAGAGCCTAAACCAAAACTACTGGGGCTGACTGCAGAGCCTAAATGAAAACTACTGGGGCTGACTGCAGAGTCTAAATCTTTATTCCCTTGAGCGCAGGCAGGAGAGGTACATAATAATTTACATGTGGAAAATAATAGAGGGGCTGGTCCCAAACCTGCACACAGAAATAACATCACATGAGACTAGAAAGCATGGCAGGATGTGCAGAATACCCCCGTTGAAAAGCAGAGGTGCAACAGGTACTCTACGACCAGGCCGCAGGGATGCTAAGCCCGGAAGCACCTCAAGGTAACCTCTAGGTCAAGGTAGGTCCTGACACACACCATACACACAGTACCAATAGGCTGATAACACAGGGTCCACTTGCCTCTTAACTCCTTAAATAAATTGCCTCTTGAATGAATTTTGGCCAACTTGTAAATTTTGCCAGAATTGTTAAGAAGAAACCTACCCAGACTTGATATATATATCATCCCTAATAAGGACCATGTCAGGTTATTGGTTATCACATTTGTAGTATTCCCACATCCTCACCCCACTGTCCCAACGGCCACCTAACACCCACTCATGTCGTCCATCTACAAATTCCACCCACCAACACAGCTTGTCTCATGCAGCCTCTTGCTTGATATAAAGATTTATCATGTTCAGTACAGTATATGTACAGGAGGAGGGAGAAGGATAGATTGGTAGTGTCTTCCTTGATCAGCTGCAATAAAAAAAAATTACGCTTAATTAATTTTCCTTATATTGCTGAATGTTCTGTTCAAAAAATCTTAATGAATAATCCACAATAGACATCTTGGGCTATACTGTACATCTAAATTTTCTTCTTACTTCTCTTGTTTAATAATAAATATGTAACTACTCCTCTCTAGCCAAGGAAAGCCTTCAAGTGAGGATTTTGAAAGATTGTGTCAGTGCATGTACAAGGCTTTACAGCTCTTGTATTGTTTGCAGTTTTATCATATACTGTATATATAATATTGTTTAGAGGTACTGTGATGTGTTCATGTTTCATGTGCATAAGTATCTTGTACATTTTTTTAAGCCATTCTAGTTGAGTATTCTGGCATCTGAAACTAGTGGTTAAGTCTTGTGATGCTCTGGCATCTGACACTAGTGGTTAAGTCTTGTGATGCTCTGGCATCTGACACTAGTGGTTAAGTCTTCTGGTGCTCTGGCATCTGACACTAGTGGTTAAGTCTTCTGGTGCTCTGGCATCTGACACTAGTGGTTAAGTCTTCTGATGCTAGTGATGTTACTTACTGTCTGGTTTGTTTTGTTAGTGTTACTGTTTTTGATGCCATTGTGCATTTTCTGCATTTGCTGATGAAATATAAACTAGTATTTAAAGTTTAGAAGGGTATTGTAGATGTATACCTTTGTATACATTGAGCTAGGCCTCAGATGTAGATGTTGAGCCTGGCCTCAGGCTGAGCTCAGGTAGTAGAACAACTCACAGAGCCTTCTTCAGGTATGCTCCAGTAATTGACACATGTCTTCAAGAAACTGCTGGCTTTAAATCCTAGAAGCCCAGAGAATGAATCTAATCACTATCTGTGTTCTGTTATCACGCTGAGAGTGAATGTGAATAATACGCCCATTTATAGGCAAGTTCTGTATAGACTTTGAAGTTGTCACTATCTTTCATTTTGAGTGTACTGTATCTAAGAATGGAAACAGTGTCATTCTGTTCCTAGTGCTAAAGAAATAGGTATACTGTGATAGGTAATACAATGGGGCCTCGACTTACGATGCTAATCCGTTCCCAGAGACGGATCGTAAGTGGAAATATCGTAAGTCAAAGCGATTTTTCCCATAAAAAATAAAGGGATTTGAATTAATCCGTTCCCTACCCTCCAAAATACTAACATACAAATACATTTTATACTGAATACAATGTTTTTTTCTAACTACAATACAGTACCTAAGTTTATCTTACCTTTATGGAGGGCTCTTGATGGCGTATGGAAGATGGTGATGAGGGGGAGGAGGAGGAGAGTTGTTATTGTTTGGAAGGGGAGTCCCCTTCCATTATCAAATCAGGCAGTGATGTTTTCTCTGGGGTACTCTCTCTCTCCTATGTTTTGCCTGAATACCACTAGGACCTGGTTGTGGTTCAGTGCTTGTTTGTCTCGCTACAAATTTGTCAAGAGACATTTGTTTTTCCCTTCGTTTTAACATTTGTCTGTAATGATGCATCACAGTGTCATTGAATAGGTTAAGGCAATGCCTTTTGCTACTTTAGAACCCATAATGTCCTTTTTCTTAGCCAGGATGGTGGATATTGTTGACTGAGATTTGTTGTACTGTACTGCCTAGCCAGTTCAACAACCCGCACACCATCTTCATATTTACGAATGATCTCATGTTTCTGCTCTATGGTCATGCTTACATGGGATCTCATGTGTTGAGCCTTACCACTGACTTTCCTGGGACTCATGGCATGATATATAATAATTACATTAACCTTTGTATGGCCCCTGGCTATTTAGCATGTGTCACCCACAGGTGCATACCAAAAAAAAAAAAAATTTTTTTTCTTCTAAACCTGTTAATTTGTGTTCACTGATCATGGGAGAAATAATAAAAAAAATCATAAGTGGCATATATTGCCCGCTATAGGGTTGGGAAGTCTGGCAAAAAACAGGCGCTGACTCAGCGTGCGTCCCAGGTGGTCTGTTGCTCGCCAGCTGTCAGGCCGGAGTTGTCACAAAGAGATAATTACCTAATTATTTCAATATCTCTGATTGATTTTTTGTAGTTTTTTTGCTGTAATATTATTCAGTAGTGTGTAGTGTGATATATTTATATAATAAAATGAGTGAATCATCGCTGTACTCAAAAATATGGTGTGCATATTGTTGATTCAATTATGTTCATCAAACAGTGAACAAATACTTTGTCGGTTATTACACTATATACACAGGTTATATATAAGTATCTGTATGTTTTGTTCACCATAACGAACCACTATAAGTTGCTATTATGAGTAAAAAGTAACGAGGAGTGACCGCCACACACCAGCCAGCAACTTAACATAAGCAACAAACGTGACTTAACATAAGCTTACCCCTTCCATTTATCTTTCTTTCTCTTTCCTTTTCTTTCTCTCTTCTCCTACGCTCCCTTGCTATCCTCTTCTTATTCCTATTACTTTTCCTTCGGTGGTTATAATGGGAGCTGCCTCGTATGGGCCAATAGGCCTTCTGCAGTTCTCATTATTACTACTATTCTCTACACCTTACTTTCCTCCTCACCTCTCTCTTGCCTATTTATTACCCGTTCTCTACCTCCTCATCACACGCGACTTGAGAATGGTCCAGGACGGACCGAAACGTCGTCGTCCCTTCAACTTCTAGTGTGTGGTCTGGTCAACAGCCAGCAACTCGCTGCCACTCACTCCCTCAACACCTTACTTGCCCACATTCTCCTCCCACCATACTGTTTTTGCTTTTATTCACTATTTACAGACGTTATATATAAGTATCTACATTCGTGTTCACCATAAACGAACCACTAACTTGGTATGCTGAGTGGCAGTGGCAGCCAGTGGCAGCCCGCCACTGGCGTCGTCTGCATGACTTATCATGTTGTTTACTGGTGGCCACTATGGTCTTTGGACACCATACCAATTTACTTGTACAAGTATGGCTGCCACTCCTCTCCCTCACCTCACCTGACTTGCCACCATTCTCCTCCCACCATACTGTTTTTGCTTTTATATACAGACGTTATATATAAGTATTTACATGTTTTGTTCACCATAACTGTACATCTAAGCTTGTATGGTGAGTAAAGGCTTTAAGACATAGCTACTCACACAGTCAGCTGGTGGCGGCCACCCTCAAGGCCAGACGCACTAATATTTCCCCTCCAACAATACTGTTTGTGGTATTATTACACTATATACACACATTATATATAAGTATCTACCTGTTTTATTCACCATACTTGTACAAGTAAACTGGTATGGTGGCCAAAGACCATAGTGGCCACCAGTAAGCAACATGATAAGTCGTGCAGACGACGCACCTCCCTCACCAAAATGGCAGCTCCCAACCTACTCCTCTTGCTGTTATTACACACTATACACACGTTATATATAAGTATCTACATTTGTGTTCACCATAGCGAACCACTAAGCTGGTATGGTGAGCGCAGTCAATAAAAGGTGACCACACACAGTCAGAAGACAATGCCACCACCCTCCCTCCCACAGCATTACTCTTCCCTCCATGGAGCACAGCGCTAAATATCACCACAATCCTGCTATTATCAGAACCCTGGTCAGTTTTATCACAGTCAGGGGTTTTCTGTAATAATATCATCACTAATTATAGCATGAATAAGTATATTATGGCATTTCTGGGGAGCCCCTACGGCTCCCCGGAGCTATCCATGGCTGATATGGATATTCCAACTATTTTGCATCAGTCGATGTGGGTGGAGTTCTAGCCTACCGGGGACCACGAGCCAGAACCTGGCCCCCTCACAGAGGCACGAGGAGCAATGGCCCATAGAATGCACATGTGATTTGAAGCATTCTATATCTGCCATCGACCGGGACAGGCACCCAGAAAGGTAAGCGCCACAAAACAAACCCCTATTCTGGTTAACAACAAAAATTGACAAACGAGTGGACAGAACTCCCCAAAAGAAAAACGAGCAAACCAGCATGATGTCACACGAGCCGTGCCACATGTCTGCGCAGCTCCCCCCTCCCCGGGAGGGGGAAGGGGGAGCCCCAGACCCCCGAGCCGGTGATCCACACCCCAGTTCCTCGGCTGATGGGATCGTGCATGGTCGTGTGGCTCCAGCTCCAGTCTTGTCTCAGTGCTGTGACTTGTTTTCAGTGCTGCTCTTACGGTGGTCGTGTGAGCTGGGAGTAGTATTCTCAGGTACTCGGGCTGCATGTGTTTAGGGTCACCTTCCCTAAGTGCCCTGTAAGTACCGCCCTTGGGGTTTGGGGTTGCCTTCCACAAGTCGCCTTGGGTCTACCTCTGTTGGCTTTTCGCTGCTTGGCGTTTGGCCGCCCTGAGTGTTTGGGGGTTTTCCTCCCTTGTTTACCTTGGGGTAAGTGGTAGTTATAGCACTGGTGGGGCGCAAGGTACTGCATAGCTAGTTTTCACCTATAACAGCGGCCGGCTCTGTTCCTTCTGGGTACGTTGTCCACTTGGGTGGTTTTTCTTTTCATTTTGTTTTTGCCTGGTGGGGGGGGTGTGCCTTGTTTTTCCCTCCCCTTATATTAGGGTCGTTTGTGTGGTGGCACCCCCTGCTTCGCCCTTGCGAGTGGACACATCCCGTGGGTTCAGTTTTTAGCAGATTGTTTGGTAGTTTGGGAAGCCGGTTAGCAGTGCCCTGCCTGGGATAACCCTTAGCAGACCCAGTCTAGGGGCCCTGGGAGACCCTGCGGGGGCTCTTGCATCTGATAGAGGAGACCCTTGCGTCCCCTCTCGCTGTGTGCGAGTTTGAGGGTTGCTCTGTCCCCTTGTCTCAGGGTGACTCTCATTGTTTTTGCCTCCGTCATGCTGCCTGTTGGGTCGGTGACACATTCGACCCCGAGTCCTGCGAGCTATGTTGCTTGTTTGTGACTCAATTCACCCAGTCTGCTGATGAATTACTTCGGGTGCAGGCAGCTCGTGCGTTGCAAGGTAGGTTTAGGTTATTGCAACGCGCGCGGGTTCTTGCTTCCCCGGACGCCCCACGGCTGCCCCGCTTTGTGTATAGGGACCCGGACTTGGGGGTGTTGGTCGCTTCGGCCTTGGTTCCGTCCGCACCCCCTTGTTCTTCCCCTTTGGTGGTTCATTCTGCCCCCTCCCCCTGCTTCCGGCCCCCAAGCGTCTGAGGGCTTCGGGGTCGGGGTGGGGTTTAGAGGTTTCTGAGACTCGGGTAGTTTCGGGGGTTGCCCCGTCCGGTGGGGCTATGGAGGCATTCGAGTCTGTTCCTCCTGGCGCTGCTCCGGGGTCTGACCAGTGGGCCCCTTCTCTTCTGGAGCTTTTGGCTGCCCCGGCTTTTTCTTGTGAGGCCGGGGCTTTGGAGGACGGCTCGGCCCCGGGGCCTGGTGTAGAGGCTCCTGGGGTTGGGGAGGAGCTGACTTGGGGGCTTTGGGCTCCATTGGACCCCGCCTGGATTTTCCGTCCTTCTGAGTGGGGCTTACTGTTGCAAGGAGTGGGGTTTTCCTTTCCCCCCTCTGCTTACGATTTGGACTTGGCTTCTGCTCCTCCCCGGGTTCGGTTCCGTATCCCTGTGGGTTCTTCGGTTCCGTCTTTCTGGAGGTTTTCGACTTCCTGCATCTCTCAGTCTGAGGTGCGGTCGGCCTTGGCAGCTTCCCTCCTGCTTGACCCGGAGTACGCCTCCATAATGGATCCTTCTTCCTTCAGGTTTGGATCTTCGTGTCCTTACTGGGTTCGTTATGAGGTTCCGGGGTCGTCCTCGCTTGCAGACTGCCCCTTGTTTTCGCTAGATGCTTGGGACTCGTTCTGTCGAACCCGCACGTTTGATTGGCGTGAGGCGTTGACAGTGGTGCAGGTTTACCTGGGGGGCGATTTTGAGCACCTTAATAGTGTCTTTTCGCTTCTGCCCTTCTGCGGGATGTTGGTGCGGTGCAGCTCCATGTGCAGGTTCCTTCCCTGTCGGTTGCTCTTGTGGCAGAGGATTTGCGCGCGCGTGGCTTTTTGGCTTCGGTCCTGCGTTTCTTTTCCCTCCTGAAGCTATCTTCGGATTGGCTTGCGGAGGATGTTGAGGCGCTTGGGGCCGTTCCAGGGTCTGACGCCTTGGTCTCAGCTGCTCGGGCATCGTCTGCCATGTTGAAGCTTTTTGCGCCTATCCTGCGGGAGGCATTGCTGCGGTTTTTCGCTGCGCGCTTCGCGTGTCGTCAGGCGGTCCTTGCTTCCTCTTTGGAATCCGCTTGGGCCTCCCCAAAACTCCTAACTTGGACGGAAAGTTAACTTGGACGGTTGGAACAAGTTAGGGGAGAAGGTGGTGGAGGCCAAGACCGTCAGTAGTTTCAAAGCGTTATGTGACAAAGAGTGCTGGGAAGACGGGACACCACGAGCGTAGCTCTCATCCTGTAACTACACTTAGGTAATTTCGTTGTCTCCCCTTCGGGTTGAACCTGGCACCTCGCGTGTTCACACACCTTACCCGGGTCGTGGTGGCCCGTCTGCATCTCTTAGGTGTTCAGGTGTTGGCTTACCTCGACGACTGGCTGGTTTGGGCTCCCAGTCGGTCCGCGTGTCTGCTTGCCAGGGATTTGGTGCTTTCCCAGCTCGCCGGTTCGGGTTCCTGGTGAACTGGTGGAAGTCCCGTCTGATGCCCTCCCAGGTTCGGTCCTGGCTGGGTCTTGTGTGGGACTCTCGGACCGCTTCCTTGTCTCTTCCTCTGGAGTCTCTCCTTCGGCTGCAGTCTCACCTAGGTCTGTTTCTGGGGGGCTCCCAGGTCACCCGGCAGTTGCTCGAGAGTTTGTGCGGCAGCCTGAACTTTGCGAAGTTAGTCTACCCTCAGGGTCGGGTTTGGCTTCGTCGGCTGTTCTGGTTCCTTCGGGGACATCCCTTCTGCCTCTCTCGCGATCGCTGGGTTCGAACCCCGGGGGCTTTGTGTCGGCTGCTGCTTCGCCGGCTTCCTCTTCGGGTTTTTTGGGGTTCAGTGCCTTGGCGCCTACCCGAGCCCATGCTCGATGTGTTCATGGACGCGTCGTCTCTAGGCTGGGGTTTTGTGACCAGTGTTCACCAGGCCGGCCAGGGGCGGTGGGGTCCGTCCTTCCGTCGGGTCCACAGCACAGTGCGGGAGTTCGCGGCGGTGTGGTTTGCGCTACAGAGGGTTCGGGTCTCCCGCGGATCGACGATCCGGCTCCATTCGTACTGCTCCCCGGTGGTTCATTGTCTGAACCGAGGGGGTTCAGTGCGGTCCTTGGCTCTTTGTGGTTGGTCGCTTTGGGTGACTCGTCTGCTGAGTTCTCGGGGTTTGGCTCTCCTGGCGGTTCACGTCCGAGGGGTGTCCAACGTCCTGGCGGATGGCTTGTCCGGGTTCGTTCCCTTGTCCACGGAATAGACGGTCGATGCCGGCTCCTTCCATTAGCTCTGCCGGACGTTCTGGCGCCCGGAGGTGGATCTCTTCGCGTCGGAGTGGTCGAGGCGTCTTCCGGTTTACATGGCGCCCTTCCCAGACTGCGAGGCCGTTGGAATTGACGCCTTTCGGCAGGACTGGTCGAGGTGGGGGTTCCTGTACCTCTTTCCCCCAGTTCAGCTGCTGCTCCAGATCTTGGCTCGCTTGGAGACTTACCAAGGTCGAGTGGTCCTCTTGGCCTCTTGGGTGCCGACCCAGCCGTGGTTTCAGGCGCTGCTTGCTCGGTGTCCGAACCCGGAGGTTTTTCCGCAGCTCCGCCTCTTTCAGGAGATCGAGCCGGTCCGGTACGCGACTGGTTCGCTCTTCTCGAGTCTTCGCGTTTGTTTTTTTTTACTCGTGTTTATCACCATCTTTATGGTGAGCAGGTGGCTTCCTTGTTGGTTTCTCACCTGCGAGTTTCTTCTCGGTGGCAGAATGAAGTTTCCTGGCGGTCCTTCTGGTTCTTTTTGACCCTTCGTCGTTGTTCCTCGCTTTCGGTTCGGGTGGTGTTGTCCTTTCCCTCTTGGTTGTTTCAGGACCGTCATCTGATGCCTAATACTATCGCCTCGTATTGTGCGGCGCTGGCGGAGCCGCTGCAGCTTGCTTTCGGTATTGATGTTACTTCTACGCCATTTTGCAAGCTGTCTCGGGCGTTGTTTCACCTCCGGCCTGCTCATGCGCCGCCTGAGCCGTCCTGGTCCTTGGACAGAGTGCTCTTCTATCTTTCCACTCCTCGGTTTGTTGTGGCCCCTTCGGTTCAAGATTGCTTGGCTAAGGCTCTTTTTCTGTTGGCATTAGCCTCTGGGGTCGCGTGGCGGACCTTCATGCTCTTCTCCGGCGCAGAGGTTTTTGCTCCTTTGGTCGTGGTCTTCAGTTTGTTCGTTTGCAGCCTTCTCCCTCTTTTCTGGCAAGAATGAGACTGCTGCTTTCCGGAGGGGTCCTTGGGTTGTTGATGCGTGGTTTGTCAGGCTGGGGTTCACCATGTGTTTGTGTCCGGTTGCGGCCTCCGCTGTTATCTGCGCGCCACGGCTTCTGTGTCCAGGGACGCACTTTGGGTTGATCCGGTTTCCCTTCTTCCCTGTTCGCGGGTTTTGGTCTCTCAGTCGCCGCAGGGTTATTAAATCCAGCCAACCTGCGGTCTATCCCCTGCCCATGACGTTCGTAAGTTCGCTGCTCTTGCTGCCGTCTTCGGCAATATGTCTTGGGCTGACTTTCAGGCACGGGGATTTTGGCGATCGAACAGGTCCTGGCTGCACGCTACCTTGTTAACGTTCCTGGGCCCAGTCGAGCCTGTGTTGCCTTAGGTCGGGGTTTGCAGCCCGTTGTCTCGGCTTCGTCTTGAAATGTGGAACACCGCCGCCTCCCGGGTAAGTGCCCTTGGTTTCTTGGTAATCTTTGGTGAGGTAGCTCCGGGGAGTCGTAGGGGCTCCCCCCAAAAAAACCAACGTTGAATGTAATGAAACACCATTTTCTGGGTGAGTCCTGGAGGCTCTCCCGGCATCCCTCCCGCCCTCCGGTCGGTGGTTTTTCACGGTTTTTGATATCCAGCCTCGGAACTGGGGTGTGGATCGCCGGCTCGGGGGTCTGGG
>WNGS01001099.1:37779-49745 GCA_020271785.1 Procambarus virginalis | reverse complement strand
TATTGACACAGACCCACCAAGGTGTAGTGACACAGACCCACCAAGGTGTAGTGACACAGACCCACCAAGGTGTATTGACACAGACCCACCAAGGTGTATTGACACAGACCCACCAAGGTGTATTGACACAGACCCACCAAGGTGGAGTGACACAGACCACCAAGGTGTAGTGACACAGACCCACCAAGGTGTAGTGACACAGACCCACCAAGGTGTAGTGACACAGACCCACCAAGGTGTAGTGACACAGACCCACCAAGGTGTAGTGACACAGACCCACCAAGGTGTAGTGACACAGACC
The DNA here is from genome assembly GCA_020271785.1 of Procambarus virginalis. Lineage (NCBI taxonomy): Eukaryota > Metazoa > Arthropoda > Malacostraca > Decapoda > Cambaridae > Procambarus > Procambarus virginalis. Next base: position 49,444 of record WNGS01001099.1, on the reverse strand, counting down.
CACCAAGGTGTAGTGGTACAGACCCACCAAGGTGTAGTGACACAGACCCACCAAGGTGTAGTGACACAGACCCACCAAGGTGTAGTGACACAGACCCACCAAGGTGTAGTGACACAGACCCACCAAGGTGTAGTGACACAGACCCACCAAGGTGTAGTGACACAGACCCACCAAGGTGTAGTGACACAGACCCACCAAGGTGTAGTGACACAGACCCACCAAGGTGTAGTGACACAGACCCACCAAGGTGTAGTGACACAGACCCACCAAGGTGTAGTGACACAGACCCACCAAGGTGTAGTGACACAGACCCACCAAGGTGTAGGAACACAGACCCACCAAGGTGTAGTGACACAGACCCACCAAGTGTAGAACACAGACCCACCAAGGTGTAGTGACACAGACCCACCAAGGTGTAGGACACAGACCCACCAAGGTGTAGTGACACAGACCCACCAAGGTGTAGTGACACAGACCCACCAAGGTGTAGTGACACAGACCCACCAAGGTGTAGAACACAGACCCACCAAGGTGTAGTGACACAGACCCACCAAGGTGTAGTGACACAGACCCACCAAGGTGTAGTGACACAGACCCACCAAGGTGTAGTGACACAGACCCACCAAGGTGTAGGACACAGACCCACCAAGGTGTAGTGACACAGACCCACAAGGTGTAGTGACACAGACCCACCAAGGTGTAGTGACACAGACCCACCAAGGTGTAGTGACAGACCCACCAAGGTGTAGTGGTACAGACCCACCAAGGTGTAGTGGTACAGACCCACCAAGGTGTAGTGACACAGACCCACCAAGGTGTAGTGACACAGACCCACCAAGGTGTAGTGACACAGACCCACCAAGGTGTAGTGACACAGACCCACCAAGGTGTAGGAACAGACCCACCAAGGTGTAGGACACAGACCCACCAAGGTGTAGTGACACAGACCCACCAAGGTGTAGTGACACAGACCCACCAAGGTGTAGTGACACAGACCCACCAAGGTGTAGTGGTACAGACCCACCAAGGTGTAGTGACACAGACCCACCAAGGTGTAGTGACACAGACCCACCAAGGTGTAGTGACACAGACCCACCAAGGTGTAGTGACACAGACCCACCAAGGTGTAGTGACACAGACCCACCAAGGTGTAGTGACACAGACCCACCAAGGTGTAGTGACACAGACCCACCAAGGTGTAGTGTACACAGACCCACCAAGGTGTAGTGACACAGACCCACCAAGGTGTAGTGACACAGACCCACCAAGGTGTAGTGACACAGACCCACCAAGGTGTAGTGACACAGACCCACCAAGGTGTAGTGACACAGACCCACCAAGGTGTAGTGACACAGACCCACCAAGGTGTAGTGACACAGACCCACCAAGGTGTAGTGGACAGACCCACCAAGGTGTAGTGACACAGACCCACCAAGGTGTAGTGACACAGACCCACCAAGGTGTAGTGACAGACCCACCAAGGTGTAGTGACACAGACCCACCAAGGTGTAGTGACACAGACCCACCAAGGTGTAGGAACACAGACCCACCAAGGTGTAGTGACACAGACCCACCAAGGTGTAGTGACACAGACCCACCAAGGTGTAGTGACACAGACCCACCAAGGTGTAGTGGTACAGACCCACCAAGGTGTAGTGACACAGACCCACCAAGGTGTAGTGACACAGACCCACCAAGGTGTAGTGACACAGACCCACCAAGGTGTAGTGACACAGACCCACCAAGGTGTAGTGACACAGACCCACCAAGGTGTAGTGACACAGACCCACCAAGGTGTAGTGACACAGACCCACCAAGGTGTAGTGACACAGACCCACCAAGGTGTAGTGACACAGACCCACCAAGGTGTAGTGACACAGACCCACCAAGGTGTAGTGACACAGACCCACCAAGGTGTAGTGACACAGACCCACCAAGGTGTAGGACACAGACCCACCAAGGTGTAGTGACACAGACCCACCAAGGTGTAGTGACACAGACCCACCAAGGTGTAGTGACACAGACCCACCAAGGTGTAGTGGTACAGACCCACCAAGGTGTAGTGACACAGACCCACCAAGGTGTAGTGGTACAGACCCACCAAGGTGTAGTGTACAGACCCACCAAGGTGTAGGACACAGACCCACCAAGGTGTAGTGGTACAGACCCACCAAGGTGTAGTGACACAGACCCACCAAGGTGTAGTGGTACAGACCCACCAAGGTGTAGTGACACAGACCCACCAAGGTGTAGTGACACAGACCCACCAAGGTGTAGTGACAGACCCACCAAGGTGTAGTGACACAGACCCACCAAGGTGTAGTGGTACAGACCCACCAAGGTGTAGTGACACAGACCCACCAAGGTGTAGTGGTACAGACCCACCAAGGTGTAGTGACAGACCCACCAAGGTGTAGTGACACAGACCCACCAAGGTGTAGTGACACAGACCCACCAAGGTGTAGGACACAGACCCACCAAGGTGTAGTGACACAGACCCACCAAGGTGTAGTGACACAGACCCACCAAGGTGTAGTGACACAGACCCACCAAGGTGTAGTGACACAGACCCACCAAGGTGTAGGACACAGACCCACCAAGGTGTAGGAACACAGACCCACCAAGGTGTAGGAACAGACCCACCAAGGTGTAGGACACAGACCCACCAAGGTGTAGTGACACAGACCCACCAAGGTGTAGTGTACAGACCCACCAAGGTGTAGTGACACAGACCCACCAAGGTGTAGTGACACAGACCCACCAAGGTGTAGTGACACAGACCCACCAAGGTGTAGGAACACAGACCCACCAAGGTGTAGTGACACAGACCCACCAAGGTGTAGTGGTACAGACCCACCAAGGTGTAGTGACACAGACCCACCAAGGTGTAGTGGTACAGACCCACCAAGGTGTAGTGACACAGACCCACCAAGGTGTAGTGTACAGACCCACCAAGGTGTAGTGACACAGACCCACCAAGGTGTAGGACACAGACCCACCAAGGTGTAGTGACACAGACCCACCAAGGTGTAGTGGTACAGACCCACCAAGGTGTAGTGACACAGACCCACCAAGGTGTAGTGGTACAGACCCACCAAGGTGTAGTGACACAGACCCACCAAGGTGTAGGAACACAGACCCACCAAGGTGTAGTGACACAGACCCACCAAGGTGTAGTGGTACAGACCCACCAAGGTGTAGTGACACAGACCCACCAAGGTGTAGGAACACAGACCCACCAAGGTGTAGTGACACAGACCCACCAAGGTGTAGTGGTACAGACCCACCAAGGTGTAGGACACAGACCCACCAAGGTGTAGTGACACAGACCCACCAAGGTGTAGTGACACAGACCCACCAAGGTGTAGTGACACAGACCCACCAAGGTGTAGTGACACAGACCCACCAAGGTGTAGTGACACAGACCCACCAAGGTGTAGTGGTACAGACCCACCAAGGTGTAGGAACACAGACCCACCAAGGTGTAGTGACACAGACCCACCAAGGTGTAGTGACACAGACCCACCAAGGTGTAGTGACACAGACCCACCAAGGTGTAGTGACACAGACCCACCAAGGTGTAGTGACACAGACCCACCAAGGTGTAGGAACACAGACCCACCAAGGTGTAGTGACACAGACCCACCAAGGTGTAGTGACACAGACCCACCAAGGTGTAGTGGTACAGACCCACCAAGGTGTAGTGACACAGACCCACCAAGGTGTAGTGGTACAGACCCACCAAGGTGTAGTGACACAGACCCACCAAGGTGTAGGAACACAGACCCACCAAGGTGTAGTGGTACAGACCCACCAAGGTGTAGTGACACAGACCCACCAAGGTGTAGTGGTACAGACCCACCAAGGTGTAGTGACACAGACCCACCAAGGTGTAGTGACAGACCCACCAAGGTGTAGTGGTACAGACCCACCAAGGTGTAGGACACAGACCCACCAAGGTGTAGTGGTACAGACCCACCAAGGTGTAGTGACACAGACCCACCAAGGTGTAGTGACACAGACCCACCAAGGTGTAGGACACAGACCCACCAAGGTGTAGTGACACAGACCCACCAAGGTGTAGTGACACAGACCCACCAAGGTGTAGGAACACAGACCCACCAAGGTGTAGTGACACAGACCCACCAAGGTGTAGTGGTACAGACCCACCAAGGTGTAGTGACACAGACCCACCAAGGTGTAGTGACACAGACCCACCAAGGTGTAGTGGTACAGACCCACCAAGGTGTAGTGACACAGACCCACCAAGGTGTAGTGGTACAGACCCACCAAGGTGTAGTGGTACAGACCCACCAAGGTGTAGTGACACAGACCCACCAAGGTGTAGTGACACAGACCCACCAAGGTGTAGTGGTACAGACCCACCAAGGTGTAGTGACACAGACCCACCAAGGTGTAGTGACACAGACCCACCAAGGTGTAGTGACACAGACCCACCAAGGTGTAGTGGTACAGACCCACCAAGGTGTAGTGGTACAGACCCACCAAGGTGTAGTGACACAGACCCACCAAGGTGTAGTGGTACAGACCCACCAAGGTGTAGGACACAGACCCACCAAGGTGTAGTGACACAGACCCACCAAGGTGTAGTGACACAGACCCACCAAGGTGTAGTGACACAGACCCACCAAGGTGTAGTGAACAGACCCACCAAGGTGTAGTGACACAGACCCACCAAGGTGTAGTGACACAGACCCACCAAGGTGTAGTGACACAGACCCACCAAGGTGTAGTGACACAGACCCACCAAGGTGTAGTGGTACAGACCCACCAAGGTGTAGTGACACAGACCCACCAAGGTGTAGTGACACAGACCCACCAAGGTGTAGTGACACAGACCCACCAAGGTGTAGTGGTACAGACCCACCAAGGTGTAGTGACACAGACCCACCAAGGTGTAGTGACACAGACCCACCAAGGTGTAGTGGTACAGACCCACCAAGGTGTAGTGACACAGACCCACCAAGGTGTAGTGACACAGACCCACCAAGGTGTAGGACACAGACCCACCAAGGTGTAGGACACAGACCCACCAAGGTGTAGGAACACAGACCCACCAAGGTGTAGGAACACAGACCCACCAAGGTGTAGTGACACAGACCCACCAAGGTGTAGTGGTACAGACCCACCAAGGTGTAGTGACACAGACCCACCAAGGTGTAGTGGTACAGACCCACCAAGGTGTAGTGACACAGACCCACCAAGGTGTAGGAACACAGACCCACCAAGGTGTAGTGACACAGACCCACCAAGGTGTAGTGGTACAGACCCACCAAGGTGTAGTGACACAGACCCACCAAGGTGTAGTGGTATAGACCCACCAAGGTGTAGTGACACAGACCCACCAAGGTGTAGGAACACAGACCCACCAAGGTGTAGTGACACAGACCCACCAAGGTGTAGTGGTACAGACCCACCAAGGTGTAGTGACACAGACCCACCAAGGTGTAGTGGTACAGACCCACCAAGGTGTAGTGACACAGACCCACCAAGGTGTAGGAACACAGACCCACCAAGGTGTAGTGACACAGACCCACCAAGGTGTAGTGGTACAGACCCACCAAGGTGTAGTGACACAGACCCACCAAGGTGTAGGAACACAGACCCACCAAGGTGTAGTGACACAGACCCACCAAGGTGTAGTGACACAGACCCACCAAGGTGTAGTGACACAGACCCACCAAGGTGTAGTGGTACAGACCCACCAAGGTGTAGTGACACAGACCCACCAAGGTGTAGTGGTACAGACCCACCAAGGTGTAGGACACAGACCCACCAAGGTGTAGTGACACAGACCCACCAAGGTGTAGTGACACAGACCCACCAAGGTGTAGTGACACAGACCCACCAAGGTGTAGTGACACAGACCCACCAAGGTGTAGTGACACAGACCCACCAAGGTGTAGGAACACAGACCCACCAAGGTGTAGTGACACAGACCCACCAAGGTGTAGTGACACAGACCCACCAAGGTGTAGTGGTACAGACCCACCAAGGTGTAGTGACACAGACCCACCAAGGTGTAGTGGTACAGACCCACCAAGGTGTAGTGGTACAGACCCACCAAGGTGTAGGAACAGACCCACCAAGGTGTAGTGGTACAGACCCACCAAGGTGTAGTGACACAGACCCACCAAGGTGTAGTGGTACAGACCCACCAAGGTGTAGTGACACAGACCCACCAAGGTGTAGTGGTACAGACCCACCAAGGTGTAGTGGTACAGACCCACCAAGTTGTAGGAACACAGACCCACCAAGGTGTAGTGGTACAGACCCACCAAGGTGTAGTGACACAGACCCACCAAGGTGTAGTGACACAGACCCACCAAGGTGTAGGAACACAGACCCACCAAGGTGTAGTGACACAGACCCACCAAGGTGTAGTGACACAGACCCACCAAGGTGTAGGAACACAGACCCACCAAGGTGTAGTGACACAGACCCACCAAGGTGTAGTGGTACAGACCCACCAAGGTGTAGTGACACAGACCCACCAAGGTGTAGTGACACAGACCCACCAAGGTGTAGTGGTACAGACCCACCAAGGTGTAGTGACACAGACCCACCAAGGTGTAGTGGTACAGACCCACCAAGGTGTAGTGGTACAGACCCACCAAGGTGTAGTGACACAGACCCACCAAGGTGTAGTGACACAGACCCACCAAGGTGTAGTGGTACAGACCCACCAAGGTGTAGTGACACAGACCCACCAAGGTGTAGTGACACAGACCCACCAAGGTGTAGTGACACAGACCCACCAAGGTGTAGTGGTACAGACCCACCAAGGTGTAGTGGTACAGACCCACCAAGGTGTAGTGACACAGACCCACCAAGGTGTAGTGGTACAGACCCACCAAGGTGTAGGAACACAGACCCACCAAGGTGTAGTGACACAGACCCACAAGGTGTAGTGACACAGACCCACCAAGGTGTAGTGACACAGACCCACCAAGGTGTAGGAACACAGACCCACCAAGGTGTAGTGACACAGACCCACCAAGGTGTAGTGACACAGACCCACCAAGGTGTAGTGACACAGACCCACCAAGGTGTAGTGACACAGACCCACCAAGGTGTAGTGGTACAGACCCACCAAGGTGTAGTGACACAGACCCACCAAGGTGTAGTGACACAGACCCACCAAGGTGTAGTGACACAGACCCACCAAGGTGTAGTGGTACAGACCCACCAAGGTGTAGTGGTACAGACCCACCAAGGTGTAGTGACACAGACCCACCAAGGTGTAGTGGTACAGACCCACCAAGGTGTAGTGACACAGACCCACCAAGGTGTAGTGACACAGACCCACCAAGGTGTAGTGACACAGACCCACCAAGGTGTAGTGGTACAGACCCACCAAGGTGTAGTGACACAGACCCACCAAGGTGTAGTGACACAGACCCACCAAGGTGTAGTGACACAGACCCACCAAGGTGTAGGAACACAGACCCACCAAGGTGTAGTGACACAGACCCACCAAGGTGTAGTGGTACAGACCCACCAAGGTGTAGTGACACAGACCCACCAAGGTGTAGTGACACAGACCCACCAAGGTGTAGTGACACAGACCCACCAAGGTGTAGTGACACAGACCCACCAAGGTGTAGTGACACAGACCCACCAAGGTGTAGTGACACAGACCCACCAAGGTGTAGTGACACAGACCCACCAAGGTGTAGTGGTACAGACCCACCAAGGTGTAGTGACACAGACCCACCAAGGTGTAGTGACACAGACCCACCAAGGTGTAGTGACACAGACCCACCAAGGTGTAGTGACACAGACCCACCAAGGTGTAGTGACACAGACCCACCAAGGTGTAGTGACACAGACCCACCAAGGTGTAGTGACACAGACCCACCAAGGTGTAGTGACACAGACCCACCAAGGTGTAGTGACACAGACCCACCAAGGTGTAGTGGTACAGACCCACCAAGGTGTAGTGACACAGACCCACCAAGGTGTAGTGACACAGACCCACCAAGGTGTAGTGGTACAGACCCACCAAGGTGTAGGACACAGACCCACCAAGGTGTAGTGACACAGACCCACCAAGGTGTAGTGACACAGACCCACCAAGGTGTAGTGACACAGACCCACCAAGGTGTAGTGACACAGACCCACCAAGGTGTAGTGGTACAGACCCACCAAGGTGTAGTGGTACAGACCCACCAAGGTGTAGGAACACAGACCCACCAAGGTGTAGTGGTACAGACCCACCAAGGTGTAGTGACACAGACCCACCAAGGTGTAGTGACACAGACCCACCAAGGTGTAGTGACACAGACCCACCAAGGTGTAGTGACACAGACCCACCAAGGTGTAGTGACACAGACCCACCAAGGTGTAGGACACAGACCCACCAAGGTGTAGTGACACAGACCCACCAAGGTGTAGTGACACAGACCCACCAAGGTGTAGTGACACAGACCCACCAAGGTGTAGTGACACAGACCCACCAAGGTGTAGTGGTACAGACCCACCAAGGTGTAGTGACACAGACCCACCAAGGTGTAGTGGTACAGACCCACCAAGGTGTAGTGGTACAGACCCACCAAGGTGTAGTGACACAGACCCACCAAGGTGTAGTGACACAGACCCACCAAGGTGTAGTGGTACAGACCCACCAAGGTGTAGTGACACAGACCCACCAAGGTGTAGTGACACAGACCCACCAAGGTGTAGTGACACAGACCCACCAAGGTGTAGTGGTACAGACCCACCAAGGTGTAGTGGTACAGACCCACCAAGGTGTAGTGACACAGACCCACCAAGGTGTAGTGAACAGACCCACCAAGGTGTAGTGACACAGACCCACCAAGGTGTAGTGACACAGACCCACCAAGGTGTAGTGACACAGACCCACCAAGGTGTAGTGACACAGACCCACCAAGGTGTAGGAACACAGACCCACCAAGGTGTAGTGACACAGACCCACCAAGGTGTAGTGACACAGACCCACCAAGGTGTAGTGACACAGACCCACCAAGGTGTAGTGACACAGACCCACCAAGGTGTAGTGACACAGACCCACCAAGGTGTAGTGACACAGACCCACCAAGGTGTAGTGACACAGACCCACCAAGGTGTAGTGACACAGACCCACCAAGGTGTAGTGACACAGACCCACCAAGGTGTAGTGACACAGACCCACCAAGGTGTAGTGACACAGACCCACCAAGGTGTAGTGACACAGACCCACCAAGGTGTAGTGACACAGACCCACCAAGGTGTAGTGACAGACCCACCAAGGTGTAGTGACACAGACCCACCAAGGTGTAGTGACAGACCCACCAAGGTGTAGGAACACAGACCCACCAAGGTGTAGTGACACAGACCCACCAAGGTGTAGTGACACAGACCCACCAAGGTGTAGTGACACAGACCCACCAAGGTGTAGTGGTACAGACCCACCAAGGTGTAGTGACACAGACCCACCAAGGTGTATTGACACAGACCCACCAAGGTGTAGTGACACAGACCCACCAAGGTGTAGTGACACAGACCCACCAAGGTGTAGTGACACAGACCCACCAAGGTGTAGTGACACAGACCCACCAAGGTGTAGTGACACAGACCCACCAAGGTGTAGTGGTACAGACCCACCAAGGTGTAGTGACACAGACCCACCAAGGTGTAGTGACACAGACCCACCAAGGTGTAGTGACACAGACCCACCAAGGTGTAGTGACACAGACCCACCAAGGTGTAGGAACACAGACCCACCAAGGTGTAGTGACACAGACCCACCAAGGTGTAGTGACACAGACCCACCAAGGTGTAGTGACACAGACCCACCAAGGTGTAGTGGTACAGACCCACCAAGGTGTAGTGACACAGACCCACCAAGGTGTAGTGGTACAGACCCACCAAGGTGTAGTGGTACAGACCCACCAAGGTGTAGGAACAGACCCACCAAGGTGTAGTGGTACAGACCCACCAAGGTGTAGTGACACAGACCCACCAAGGTGTAGTGGTACAGACCCACCAAGGTGTAGTGACACAGACCCACCAAGGTGTAGTGGTACAGACCCACCAAGGTGTAGTGGTACAGACCCACCAAGTTGTAGGAACACAGACCCACCAAGGTGTAGTGGTACAGACCCACCAAGGTGTAGTGACACAGACCCACCAAGGTGTAGTGGTACAGACCCACCAAGGTGTAGTGACAGACCCACCAAGGTGTAGTGACACAGACCCACCAAGGTGTAGTGACACAGACCCACCAAGGTGTAGGAACACAGACCCACCAAGGTGTAGTGACACAGACCCACCAAGGTGTAGTGACACAGACCCACCAAGGTGTAGTGACACAGACCCACCAAGGTGTAGTGACACAGACCCACCAAGGTGTAGTGAACACAGACCCACCAAGGTGTAGGAACACAGACCCACCAAGGTGTAGGAACACAGACCCACCAAGGTGTAGGACACAGACCCACCAAGGTGTAGTGACACAGACCCACCAAGGTGTAGTGGTACAGACCCACCAAGGTGTAGTGACACAGACCCACCAAGGTGTAGTGGTACAGACCCACCAAGGTGTAGTGACACAGACCCACCAAGGTGTAGGAACACAGACCCACCAAGGTGTAGTGACACAGACCCACCAAGGTGTAGTGGTACAGACCCACCAAGGTGTAGTGACACAGACCCACCAAGGTGTAGTGGTACAGACCCACCAAGGTGTAGTGACACAGACCCACCAAGGTGTAGTGACACAGACCCACCAAGGTGTAGTGACACAGACCCACCAAGGTGTAGTGGTACAGACCCACCAAGGTGTAGTGACACAGACCCACCAAGGTGTAGTGGTACAGACCCACCAAGGTGTAGTGACACAGACCCACCAAGGTGTAGGAACACAGACCCACCAAGGTGTAGTGACACAGACCCACCAAGGTGTAGTGGTACAGACCCACCAAGGTGTAGTGACACAGACCCACCAAGGTGTAGGACACAGACCCACCAAGGTGTAGTGACACAGACCCACCAAGGTGTAGTGACACAGACCCACCAAGGTGTAGTGACACAGACCCACCAAGGTGTAGTGACACAGACCCACCAAGGTGTAGTGGTACAGACCCACCAAGGTGTAGTGACACAGACCCACCAAGGTGTAGTGGTACAGACCCACCAAGGTGTAGTGGTACAGACCCACCAAGGTGTAGAACACAGACCCACCAAGGTGTAGTGGTACAGACCCACCAAGGTGTAGTGACACAGACCCACCAAGGTGTAGTGGTACAGACCCACCAAGGTGTAGTGACACAGACCCCCAAGGTGTAGTGGTACAGACCCACCAAGGTGTAGTGACAGACCCACCAAGGTGTAGTGAACACAGACCCACCAAGTGTAGTGGTACAGACCCCCCAAGGTGTAGTGACACAGACCCACCAAGGTGTAGTGACACAGACCCACCAAGGTGTAGTGAACAGACCCACCAAGGTGTAGTGACACAGACCCCCAAGGTGTAGTGACACAGACCCACCAAGGTGTAGGAACACAGACCCACCAAGGTGTAGTGACACAGACCCACCAAGGTGTAGTGACACAGACCCACCAAGGTGTAGTGACACAGACCCACCAAGGTGTAGTGACACAGACCCACAAGGTGTAGTACACAGACCCACCAAGGTGTAGG
>WNGS01001098.1:92567-104559 GCA_020271785.1 Procambarus virginalis | reverse complement strand
TGGACCTTCGGAAATTGAGAGAAGAAAACTTTTGCTCCTACCCTCCAGATTTTCAATGTCATCTTGGCTTTCAGCAAGTTTTCTTATCTCGTCCAAGCAGCGGTCTCCTTATCTGAGCTCGGGAGGCCACATGATAAGGTTTACCGAACCCATAAGACGACTGTCCATTCTCCTTCTCAACACTCAGCTTCTACCTGCGGTTGTCAACGGGGACCCGGATGTTCCCTAGTCCTTAGGAATCTGTACACAGGTTGACTGACAGTTGAGAGGCGGGACCAAAGTGCCGAAGCTCAATCCCCGCAAGCACAACTAGGTGAGTGAGGCCGTGAGGGATAGCAAGGAGGGAGAGATAGAGGGAGAGAGAGATAGAGGGAGAGAGAGAGGGTGAGAGAGGGAGGGAGGGAGAGAACCCAACATTACCAACTCAATATATTCAGCGATTTATTTCCTCGCTTCCATTTGATCTTTGCTTAAAAGCACGTCAACGCTGTCATAAACAATTAGCACAATTTATGCTCACAACACACATGCTGTCCTAAAGTCCCGTGTACATATATGCTGTATCAGTCAGGTGTTAATCCATATTGTACCCAAGTCCTGGATGTAAATCCATATTGTACCCAAGTCCTGGGTGTAAATCCATATTGTACCAATGAACAAACACGCGTCTTCCAAGAGTGGAAACAAGGTTTACCAGACTGGTATATAACAGAGATATCCAGGAGGACAAACACAAAACTGGCCCCCTTCAGTGTATATATTCACTCCTTAGTCTGGTGAGGGTCCGCCCGACACGGCATCAGGGATGGAGTGGAGGGGGAGATGAGAGGAATGGGGTGATGGGATGGGAGAGGGGGGGGGGAAAGTTGAGGATGGAAGGGAAGTTTGCAGGTAATAAGCGTCCCTCCCAACATTGAGAGGCGCGGCCGCTCATAAGAAGGACATGTTTGGGGAGGACATCTTGCCAGTAAGAACATAGTATAGCTGCTTTCCGAGGCGCCCTGGAGGTGTATTAAGTCAGGGAATATTATTATGTTAAGTACCTTGCCGGAAATTAAAGCTAAACTTTAAGGAGCATGGCTTATGAAATGTTGTGTGCTGGAGTGCAGTCACGTCGTTGGCTCTTCATTGGAGACAGTTAAGCAAGTCCTGGCTGTGTCTCGGTACAAGTGACAGGATGAACCCACCGGGTTTTCTTCTTATTGGGGGGTGTTGTACACGCTGCTTTGGCGGTACGTCTACTCACAGGATGAGTGACGCTGTCTCATAAACTCGCTCCTCGGGGCAAAATTAAAAACAAAATGTTGGTCTGCTGGTGTCCTCTCGCGGTGTGTGGACCTGTTTGTCTCCCTGGGAGCGAGACCCAACTCTAGTCTTGTCTTCTAACAGTCTATCTCAGGCATTTAGACTTCCAGACTTTAGAGTCAATTTATGGTGCACTAGGAGCTGTCAACGGTGGAGGCTGCCACCACAGTAGGCACGAGTTTACTCCACATGTTTGCTACTCTCACTACAAACTGGTATTTCCATTTTTTCTCAGACTCGCGTGTAATTGTAACTTCCACCTGTGCTACCTCGTTCTGTTGCCCTTCAGCTGGAAAAGGTGAGGTTATTCCCCTTCAGTATCTTCTACGATGAGATCATATCCACTCTTCTGTTCCTTCTCTTTTTAGTGCCGTTAATTTTTGTCTTCATAACTCTTTTCTCTTATCTCTGGTACCTCTCATGTTGAATATCTTTGAACCATTAAAATTATCTTCTTATGATTTTAAAGTGGGAAAGTTTAAGTAAAATTCTTCTGTTTGGAAGTGTTCGTAGGCCCTCTTCCCTTACTGACTGGTGCAGCCGCCTTCCCTGTAAACTGTACTCTCCTCCTCCTCTCCCTTCCCCTCTCCCATACATAATTGCTTTACAATTTTGTAATTAAATTAGAACAGCCAACTGGCCGCCTATTTCTGAAGTCAGTCCAGGTTGGACTTTTGCCTTATACGTTCCTCTTCCGGGTTCACCCTCTTCATCAGCTAAGTATCAACTGTGAACATCGTCCTCTACGATGCTACTCCTGCAGAAGGTCAGTTACCATAAATACGGAAGAGTAGTACCGGTACTCTGGCCACTCGACCCCGAGTACCGAGCCTTGTGGCACTCTGCTTGCCACTCGAATCTTGAATCTTTCTCAATACAACCCTCGGTAACCTCTCTCTTAGATACTCTCTAGTCCACTCCAGTATCTTGCCAGTTATCACTTGTGGGGGAAACACTGTCAAAGGCGTCTTGACACCCCAGGAAGGTGCAATATAATACACACAGAAGAAGCCGCCAAATAGCCCAGCTGTGGGAGCGTCCTCCGCGGCCTCGCAGTCCAGAATACACACAGAAATTACAATAGTGTGATGCATCAAATGAACAAATCCACAAAGGCCGACCATGTCGTGGCCTAGTCGACTAATGCAGCGTCTGGGATCATCCCGGGCGTAAGTTCGAACCCTCATCACGGCCCTTGTGGATTTGTTCATGCAATATAATCATACTTCTTTTTCCTGCCCAATCTTGGTAACCTCGCCGTTAAACTCGCTCAGGTTCATTAGTCACGCCTCTTTCTTTCTAAAATCATGTTCTTTCTCAGATACGAAGTTAGGATTATTTAAATATTCTACAATAATTTATCTGATTGATTTCACCTGTACTTTGCAAGTCGGTGACACTAGTCTGTAGATTATGATCTCATTCCTGTGCCCATTTCTAATACAGGTTTGTAGTCTTCGTGGTCTCCGGCAGTTCCCCCTACTCACTACTGACATTATAGACCATCTAACCCTCTCTTGTAGTGCCTCAAACGTATTACTTATATCATGAGCCATCATGCACAACACTTGAACACTGTCCATAACTATTTGGGGACAGTATCTTTGTGGAGGATGATGGAGGGTGGACACTAATACCTCTCATGTGATGGCTCTCTCTTATGATAGGTGCTGTGAGGGTCTGTCTGGTCCATTACACTAGTTTGTGTGTGTATGTGTGACATATGTGTTTGTATCTGTGTGTGTGTGTGACATATGTGTTTGTATCTCTGTGAGTGTGTGTGTGACATATGTGTTTGTATCTGTGTGTGTGTGTGTGTGTGTGACATATGTGTTTGTATATGTGTGTGTGTGTGTGTGTGACATATGTGTTTGTATCTCTGTGTGTGTGTATGTGTGTGTGAATGCATACATATGGGCATATGTATATGTCTGTGTGTAACCACGTAGTTGCGTTTGAAGGGGGGTTGAGCTTCGGCTCTTTTGTCCCGCCTGTCAACTGTCAATCAACTGGGGTACAGGTTTTATATACATTTGAAACTGTGTATGAAGTCTGTGTCTCTACCATATCACCTCCTAATTCATTCCATTTCTTAACTACTCATTGAAGAAATGAGACATGAACAAACTATTTCGAATGTCTCTGTGGCTTATTTAGGTTCTAAATTTCCATCTGTGTCCCCTTGTAACCCACTTGTGCTAGTTTGTCAATATCTACCCTGTCAAGTTTGTCAATATCTACCCTGTCAAGTTTGTCAATATCTACCCTGTCAAGTTTGTCAATATCTACCCTGTCAATTCCTCCGTGTGTGCGTGTGCGTGTATGTGTATGTGTATGTGTGTGTGTGTGTGTGTGTGGTGTGTGTGTGTGTGTGTGTGTGTGTGTGTGGTGTCCGTAGGTGCGTGCGTGCGTGCGATATAATAAAAGACAACACGAGCAACAACAACAATAACAACATCATTCATTCCTAAAACTCCCCAAACACCAAGAGAAAGATTCTTGCTAACAGATGATAGTTGTCAGAAGTGTAAAAATACCCTCAATGGCGCATCATTCACACCATTGGGAAACACCGCCATTAACCCTTAAATGGCGCAGCTATATACCATTTGACACCCACAGGCGCATACAAAAAAAAATAAAAATTATTTTTTCTTCCTAACCTGTTAAGTCGTGTTCCCTGATCACGGAAAAAAATAAATAAATGTACTTACCGGCGATGTAATTGAGCCGACAAGATGGATGATGAGTCACAGTTTGCATGTTCGCTCATGCACTGTTCATCCCGGAGGCGTCGCGCGCGGTCTTCAAGCAGCCAGAGTTGCCACGAATTTATTTTTGCGTCATTATTTACAGTGTCTACGCGTGTATTCTTTTCAATATTAGTCACTAACTGTGTTGCACATAATGTTACTACACAGTTATTGTCAATATATGTTGCATACATCGAGTATACAAATACGCACACAAATGTTTCCATTACGGCATTATATTATGTACAGTAATCACAATGTTCATTATTTTATATGTGCACACTAGCACACACTATGTACAGGTTTTTGCACTATTATTGCACATTTAGAAATCTTGGAGTGAGTGGTAGTCGTTGAAGCAGTGTGACAGCACACAATGGAACTCCACACCCTTCACACCATGTTTGCACCATTTTACGTTTCTGTTCTCTTTGTTTCGTTGTTTTACAAACTATGCAAGCACGTTGGCCTATTGCACGCTTTCCACCTTGTGGCAAATTCTCTAGACTGTGTTGCTGAAAGGCGTCTATGTGAGCGAGCCTGGGTGTTGCAGCATGTTGCAACACTGGGTTCATGATTGGTCTTCGTATGCCAGGGACTTCTTGACCAAACTTTGCTAATAACTGTGTTGCAAGTGTAAAAGCAAATGAACGGAAAATAGGTTTATGTCCAGTTTTCACCAGATATAAATTATAGCAGTTCAACATGCTCATGTCAACAGGATGGAAAAACACTTTTTTCGTCAACTTCAATGTTTTCTGCACACACTCAATAGTGCCAATCATCATGTCAGCCTTAGCAATCAAGCATGTTGAGATTGTAGTCAAGAACACAATCTGGCTTATATACTGGTTCTCTCATTACACGGTGCACCTTGCCACTGTTCACATTGTACCCTCATGAACGGTTGTCAGCAGGTTCACTTCTCTCTTGTCTTTCCACCGTACCGAGAGTATTTGATCACATTTCCGTACCTGGCACTCACCAACTGCAAGTCCAATGTCAAACACTGACATTTCCCTTCTTCCTGCATTTACTGTGCCAACCAATCCGGTTCTATTTTCAATCAAGAACCTAGCTAGCAATGGACTTGTATAGTAATTATCTGTGTAAGGATGTGGCCCTTGTTCATCCATGGTGCCATCAGTGACTTCGCCACACTACCCGAGAAACCATGTTCGTCATTACCGGGAATGTCTACATCGCTAGTTGAATACAGAATCATGTGTAACAAGTATCCTGTTTTACAGTCACACAGTACAAAGAATTTCAAGTCAAATCTGTTTCGTTTGAAGGGAATATATTGTTTGAATGAAATACGTCCTTTGAAAAGTACAAGGGATTCGTCAATCACCAGCTTCTGTGCTGGTACGTAAAAATCTCTGAATTTTCCAATCACTTCATTCATATAGTGCCTCACTCGCCAAAGTCTATCATCCTCTGTCCGGTCCTCATCACTTGCAAAATACACACACCTGAGGAGTATCTGAAATCTGTCTCGGGACATATATTTCCCGAAGAAAGGTGTTGGAATTGTCAGATCTTTGCTCCAGTAATCTGTGAGAGCGTGTTTGACAGTGTTTCATCAACATACATATCACTAGAAACACATACATTTCACCTACATTTGTGTTTTTCCAACGTTGCAATCGTGAAAATTCTGTTATCTCTCTTCTATTTTATTTATTTATTTATTTATATACAAGAAGGTACATTGGGTTTGTGAGAATACATTTAATAGTACAGTATTTACAATCTTGTAAAGCCACTAGTACGCGCAGCGTTTCGGGCAGGTCCTTAATCTAACAGATAATTTTAAGTAGGTAATTT
The DNA here is from genome assembly GCA_020271785.1 of Procambarus virginalis. Classification (NCBI taxonomy): domain Eukaryota; kingdom Metazoa; phylum Arthropoda; class Malacostraca; order Decapoda; family Cambaridae; genus Procambarus; species Procambarus virginalis. The sequence continues at coordinate 98,671 of WNGS01001098.1, read as the reverse complement.
CTATCAGAATTGATAAATGATAACAAATACATTGCAAGATGAGATGAGCCGCATGAAGGTTCGTTTGGTGTACAATATATTCCATGAGCGGCTCATCATAGAATGCTGTAAAATAATTACATTCACTCATATCCTCTCCATTATCAGGGAAAAGCTCTGTAATCCCAGCGTCTTTATTGTCAAAGGCAGCAATTCAGGGAATAAAACCAGCACCATCACTCCACACTAGTACACCTGGTGTCCTGTGAGACGCAGGGGGTGCAACAGGGGCACTACGGCGAGGAAGCGATGCACCCCATGGACCAGGAGCTGAAGCCCGCCTATGTACAGTATGGCCGCTACATGCACGTGAGGTAGAAGCACGTGAACATGAGGCTCTTGGTGCCAATGTTGCTCCATGCGGTGGCGCTTGGCTGTGCGAGACGCTGCCGACGCGACAAAATCTCGTCCAGTAACACCACTGGTACTGGCACCAGGCTCTGTAACACTATGTTCTGATTCCACTTCACTAAAACCAGAAAAAGAGTCGGCTTCCTCTGACTCGTCACCGAACATATCATCAGACTCTAAATAAGCACATGAACTGTGTGGTCGAGGGTGAATTGGGGTAGACACTGGGCAAGGTGGCATCGGCGAGCGTATAGGCCTTGCCATGGGAGGTGGCTGTATCTCATTCTCACTGTCCATGCTATCTTCATCGGTCAATTGTGTATAGTCTTTATTTATATCAGAGTCATCAAAGTCACTTTCCTCACCATCAGAAAATAATTCACTGGTTATTTGCTCTTGGGTGAGTGATTGCGTGGGTCGTGCCCGGAAGCGTTCGACGGTGCACTCGACATGGTGGCTGCTGGGTAACTGAGGCCTCCCACACGATAGTAGTGTGAGCTGGGTTTTTTTCAAAATGGCGGCTGTTTACTATAGCCCCTGGGTAGCGTATGGGGACCCCCTATACCCCGCGGGACTTTCAAATCGTGCACGGTAGTCCAAAGCATCATATGATGCGATGCGCAATTCACTGCAAGTCGGGCAAAGCATCATATGATGCGATGCGCAATTCACTGCAAGTCGGGCAAAGCATCATATGATGCGATGCGCAATTTAAGGGTTAAGAAAGTTTCCAAACCAAGTTGGAGAAACATTCCCGAAACCTTTCAGATGTGAAGACATTCTAAGACCTTACAAATTCCCGAACGTTCGCACATTAACCTGCTCAGGGAACGTTACCAGTGGTGGGAACGTCCAGGACACCAGTGGTGGGAACGTCCAGGACACCAGTGGTGGGAACGTCCAGGACACCAGTGGTGGGAACGTCCAGGACACCAGTGGTGGGAACGTCCAGGACACCAGTGGTGGGAACGTCCAGGACACCAGTGGTGGGAACGTCCAGGACACCAGTGGTGGGAACGTCCAGGACACCAGTGGTGGGAACGTCCAGGACACCAGTGGTGGGAACGTCCAGGACACCAGTGGTGGGAACGTCCAGGACACCAGTGGTGGGAACGTCCAGGACACCAGTGGAGGGAACGTCCAGGACACCAGTGGTGGGAACGTCCAGGACACCAGTGGTGGGAACGTCCAGGACACCAGTGGTGGGAACGTCCAGGACACCAGTGGTGGGAACGTCCAGGACACCAGTGGTGGGAACGTCCAGGACACCAGTGGTGGGAACGTCCAGGACACCAGTGGTGGGAACGTCCAGGACACCAGTGGTGGGAACGTCCAGGACACCAGTGGTGGGAACGTCCAGGACACCAGTGGTGGGAACGTCCAGGACACCAGTGGTGGGAACGTCCAGGACACCAGTGGTGGGAACGTCCAGGACACCAGTGGTGGGAACGTCCAGGACACCAGTGGTGGGAACGTCCAGGACACCAGTGGTGGGAACGTCCAGGACACCAGTGGTGGGAACGTCCAGGACACCAGTGGTGGGAACGTCCAGGACACCAGTGGTGGGAACGTCCAGGACACCACTGGTGGGAACGTCCAGGACACCAGTGGTGGGAACGTCCAGGACACCAGTGGTGGGAACGTCCAGGACACCAGTGGTGGAAACGTCCAGGACACCAGTGGTGGGAACGTCCAGGACACCAGTGGTGGGAACGTCCAGGACACCAGTGGTGGGAACGTCCAGGACACCAGTGGTGGGAACGTCCAGGACACCAGTGGTGGGAACGTCCAGGACACCAGTGGTGGGAACGTCCAGGACACCAGTGGTGGGAACGTCCAGGACACCAGTGGTGGGAACGTCCAGGACACCAGTGGTGGGAACGTCCAGGACACCAGTGGTGGGAACGTCCAGGACACCAGTGGTGGGAACGTCCAGGACACCAGTGGTGGGAACGTCCAGGACACCAGTGGTGGGAACGTCCAGGACACCAGTGGTGGGAACGTCCAGGACACCAGTGGTGGGAACGTCCAACAGGTAATAACAGCAAGAATACTAATGGATGAAAGTACAAACTGTGAACTTTTTTGGCGTTAAAAAAACACACATTTCGAGTTATTAATTTGGCAGACTTAACACCTTCTGAGTTAATACCTGTTAATACCTTCTTAATACCTGTTACCTTCTGAGAAAGAAGGTAACAGCCAAACCTAATTTTTCCTAGGCCTAGAATGGCACAGATATGTGCTGAATATTGCCTAAAGTAGGCTTATTTCGCTCTAGGTTAGGCTTACGTTACCCTTCGTTATGTCCCCCTCGTTCTAATAGTACAAACTCTGAAGATATGGGCCAATAGGCCTTCTGCAGCTCTTATTAATATTACTATCCCCTCTACTACACCTTACTTTGCTCCTCAGCTCTCTCTTGCCTATTTATTGCCTGTCTCTACTTCCTCATCACAATCGACTTGAGAATGGTCCAGGACGGACCGAAACGTCGTCGTCCCTTCACCTTCTAGTGTGTGGTCTGGTCAACATACTTTAGCCACGTTATTGTGACTCATCGCCTGCATACCGTGAAGATTTTGGTTCCATAGTAAGTATGGCTTTATTATTTCTGGAGAACGGGTTGAGAACTGTTATGAACTCTTCAACGAAACTCATTAGCGTAAAAGATGCTTCGCTACCCACTTAAGACGCGCTTATTAAACTTAGTACCATATATAACACTGCTGGAGTGAGAGCTATTGCCTTCACCTATATGATCAAATGTTAAAATATTATAGTTTGTAAGTGTTGATGTTGTGAGAATATTGGAGGCAAGGGAGAGGTAATACAGCAACGTTAAGGTACTGTATTATACAGCACCTTCAATGCCTCCTCTTACATGTACGTATTATTAAATCTTAAGGCACTGTAAATTTGAGTTTATATATAATATATATATATATTATATATATAATAATATATATATATATATTATATATATTAAATAAAAGAGAGAGCTTCCAGGTCAGAGCCTTGGTAAACATTTACAAAGGTTTCCCATTCACCGTCTATATTAACTCTGTTCTCTTTTTATATAACATTTCCCGGCTTATTATAACACTGTGAATGCCAGGAACCTGTATACCTGTCCAAAGTCTCTCTGGAGGCACAGTAACAAAGGGAGTGGTGTGGTGGAGGCACACTCCATACACAGTTCTAAGTGTAGATATGATCGAGCCCAATAAGCTCAGGAACCAGTACGCCTGTTGATGTGAGAGTTGAGACGTCGTGACTCACCCCTCTGCAGATGCAACTAGGTGATTACAACTAGGTGAGTACGGTATCAAAGGCATAACTCTCTTGACTACTGATGTCTTGATATCTATACTATCTCTTGGCTACTGTTCTTGGTATCTATACTATCTCTTGGCTACTGTTGTCTTGGTATCTATACTATCTCTTGGCTACTGTTGTCTTGGTATCTATACTATCTCTTGGCTACTATTGTCTTGGTATCTATACTATATCTTGGCTACTATTGTCTTGGTATCTATACTATCTCTTGGCTACTATTGTCTTGGATCTATACTATCTCTTGGCTACTGTTGTCTGGGTATCTATACTATCTCTTGGCTACTATTGTCTTGGTATCTATACTATCTCTTGGCTACTATTGTCCTGGTATCTATACTATCTCTTGCTACTGTTGCCATATCACGTGGCCGTGAGCCTGATCTCACCATTTGCAGCTTCTCTCACCACTGATGCTGGTCGTCATCTCTGGGTCCAATTTTGTGGTTTTCATACAAAAATCGTCTCAAACTCATCATTATATTTCTGAACGCTGATTAGGTATCTGTGATGAAAGGCTGAAGTCTCTGTAATTAGACTTTTTTTGTCGTAATATCCTTTTGGAGATTGTTGTCTGGAATATTGGTCTGCTGCAGCTGCTGTGCGGAAACAAGGGGTTATCTTGAGGTTATCTTGAGATGATTTCGGGGCTTTAATGTCCCTGCACCCGGTCCTCGACCAGGCCTCAACTCCCTAGGAAGCAGCCCGTGACAACTGACTAACTCCAGTACCTATTTACTGCTAGGTAACAGGAGCATTAGGGTGAAAGAAACTCTGCCCATTGTTTCTCTCCGGCGCCCGGGATCGAACCCGGGACCACAGGATTACGCGTCCAGTGTTCAGTCCGCTCAGCCACCGGCTCCCACAAGCCCAAAGGGTTGTGACCCCATTGTACAACACCGGCAGACGTTTGTGTTCAAGTTGGTAACTGTACTCACCTAGTTGTCCTTGATGGGGTTGAGCTTCGGCTCTTTGGTCCCACCACTCAACTGTCAATCAACCGGTGTACAGGTGTACATACTGGTGCAGGTATAACACAGGTGCACCAACGTTAAAATAATGTTTACTTAAGAAAGTTTGCTAATATCGGGTTATATAATTATACATGTTATCCTTGCGGGTAGTAAAATCACTATTTCACTATCAATTAAACTTTTTCTATAAGAGATGAATATATAAAATGCAAAGGTTGTTTCAAAATTGCTGGCATTGATTGTACAATCATGAGTTATACAAGTAATTGAGCAATTAATGACTAAGAACTTCTAGAAATGTAAAAAATATCTATCATTATTTACTTTGTATATCATTATATCAATCTTTGTCAATAGTTATCTGGTGGTCTTCTCCGCATTAACACCTTCACACCATTCTGCAACATTAATTATAATCAAATATGTTACACACAAAAAATTATATATATAATATATATATATATATATAATATATATATATATATATATCTATATATATATATATATATGTATATATGCAATTTCACCAGAGATTTATATTTTTTAAGCCTTTACATGCATTAAAATTTACAAATTAGTGTTGGTTAAAATTGTTCCATTGTATTCGGTCTCCCAGAAATACTGCCTTGCGGTTCCCGGATTCTTCCCCGGTTCCTGGAATGCTCTCCTGGTTACTTGGAATGTCCTCCCAGTACCCGGAAGCTTTCCTGGTTCCTGGATTACTTTCCTGACTCCCAAAATGCTTTCCCGACTATCAGAATGCTTGCCTTACTCCCAGAATGCTTTCCCGACTCCAGGAACTCTTTTCTGTTTCTCAGCATTATTTTCAGTCCCCGAAATGCTTTCCTGAATTCCGGAATGCTGTCCTGGCATCTGGAATAATTCTTTTCAGGAAGTTAGGCAGCTGTTGTGGATTGCATCCTGTGGATCTGTTGATGCCCTTAGGGGAAACCTTACGCCTGATACCTCTGTTCACCTAGCAGTAAAGAGGTACCAGGTAGTCAAGCAATTGTTGTGGTGTAAACTGGGGAAGTCCAGTAGCTGACCTTGGGAGACTTCCTTTCAAGAACAATGATAAGTCATTGAGTCTATGTTTCGTGGAGACTTACTATGTCTCCACGAAAGGTCAAGGGTCAAGGACCCACAATCGACTTGAAATGGTCCAGGACGGACCGAAACGTCGTCGTCCCTTCACCTTCTAGTGTGTGGTCTGGTCACATACTTTAGCACGTTATTGTGACTCATCGTCTGCAAGGGTCAAGACTGTTACCGCACGAAAGGACCTGCAGGTCCAAGGCCTGTTACCGCACTGTGACCAAGTGTCACAGTGCGGTCTCCAGCCAAGATAATTCATGTTAATGGGTCTGACAAGCGGAGATAACTCATGGTCCGGTGGTTCGACCA